>CM026303.1:599130-667334 GCA_014851415.1 Cnaphalocrocis medinalis
AACAACGAAGGTACCACAAAACACCCAACCCAACACAAATAACTGTTTCATCAACAAACATTGTGTCGGTGCGGGAATCGAACACGCGACCCAACCGGCGCTGAAATCATTGCGCTAAACGGGTCCGTATTTTTTTTTATGTGATAGGTAGCAGGCGAGCAGGTGGATCACCTGATGGTAAGCAATTGCCGCCGCCCATGGACACTTGCAACACAGCACAGGGGCTGCTTCACGCCGGTTTTCTGTGAGGCAGTGGTATCACTCCGGTCGAGCCGGCCCATAATCCCCCCCCGGGCCCCGGGCGGGTGGGGTAAGCCCATGGCATATAGGCACTGGCCTCTGCCCTGCAATGGGACAGTATGTAGGTATATAGGCTGACTACTATTCCAGGAGAGTGGTTCCCGGTATGATGGAGCAACTAGACCTCAACGACCGGGAGATGCTGTACAACTCCTCCGACTCTGAAGAGGAGGAGGTCTTGCAGGCCAAGCTGGTGCAGGAGATCAGAACCAACGAGGACACGCCTGGTAATGTCATGTGGAGGTTATACTCAATACTCAATACTTTGTTTAATACTCTTATTTGTGTCATTTGTGGCAGATGTCAATCTCATATTTGGATCTCACGGCCGCTTACCATCAGGCGGAGTGGGGTCATCTCGATTGTCCTCAATATAAAAAAAAATGGATCACTAAGCGATTTCCGCCGCTCCAAAATGCCTGGTAAATATTATGTGGAGACCGTTTGTCATTTCGTTGGTGGCAGACGGATAGACGGTAGACGATTGCCGCCGCTCATAAACACCAGCAGCGTTAGTGGTGGATGCGACTACTGCCAGTGACTGACGCGGCGACAGCCAGTGACTTCAGCGATGAATGCTAGTGACTAACGCGATGACTGCTATAGTGACTGACGCGATGACTGCCAGTGACTGACGCGGCGACTGCCAGTGACTGACGCGATGACTGCCAGTGACTGACGCGGTGACTGCCAGTGACTGACGCGATGACTGCCGACTCCGAAGAGGAGAAGGTCATGCAGGCCAAGTTGGTGCAGGAGATCAGAACCAACGAGGACACGCCTGGTAATATCATGTGGAGGTTTGTCATTTCGTTGGTGGCAGACGGATAGACGGTAGACGATTGCCGCCGCTCATAAACAGCAGCAGCGTTAGTGGTGGAATGTCACGTGCGGCAGTGACTGACGCGATGACTGCCAGTGACTGACGCGGCGACTGCCAGTGACTGACGCGGCGACTGCCAGTGCCTGACGCGGCGACTGCCAGTGACTGAGGCGGCGACTGATGCGATGACTGCCAGTCACGCGATGACTGCCAGTGACTAACGCGATGACTGCTAGTGACTGACGCGGTGACTGCCAGTGACGGACGCGGCGACTGCCAGTGACTGACGCGATGACTGCCAGTGACTAACGCGATGACTGCTAGTGACTGACGCGATGGTTGCCAGTGACGGACGCGGCGACTGCCAGTGACTGACGCGATGACTGCCGACTTCGAAGAGGAGGAGGTCTTGCAGGCCAAGCTGGTGCAGGAGATCAGAACCAACCAGGACACGCCTGGTAATATCATGTGGAGGTTTGTCATTTCGTTGGTGGCAGACGGATAGACGGTAGACGATTGCCACCGCTCATGAACACCAGCAGCGTTAGTGGTGGAATGTCACGTTCGCCAGCGATGACTGTCAGTGACTGACGCGGCAACTGCCAGTGACTGACGCGATGACTGCTAGTGACTGACGCGGCGACTGCCAGTGACTGACGCGGCGACTGCCAGTGACTGAGGCGGCGACTGATGCGATGACTGCCAGTCACGCGATGAATGCTAGTGACTAACGCGATGACTGCTAGTGACTGACGCGGTGACTGCCAGTGACGGACGCGGCGACTGCCAGTGACTGACGCGATGACTGCCAGTGACTAACGCGATGACTGCTAGTGACTGACGTGATGGTTGCCAGTGGCGGACGCGGCGACTGCCAGTGACTGACGCGATGACTGCCGACTCCGAGGAGGAGGAGGTCTTGCAGGCCAAGTTGGTGCAGGAGATCAGAACCAACGAGGACACGCCTGGTAATATCGCGTGGAGGTTATTTGTGTCATTGGCGGCAGATGTCAATCTCATATTTGGATCTCACGGCCGCTTACCATCAGGCGGAGTGGGGTCATCTTGATTGTCCTCAATATAAAAAAAAATGGATCACTAAGCGATTTCCGCCGCTCCAAAATGCCTGGTAAATATCATGTGGGGACCGTTTGTCATTTCGTTGGTGGCATATGGATATCCTGATGGTAGACGATTGCCGTCGCTCATAAACACCAGCAGCGTTAGTGGTGGAATGTCACGTGCGCCAGTGACTGACGCGGTGACTGCCAGTGACTGACACGATGACTGCCAGTGACGGACGCGGCGACTGCCAGTGACTGACGCGATGACTGGCAGTGACGGACGCGGCGACTGCCAGTGACTAACGTGGCGACTGCCAGTGACTGACGCGATGACTGCCAGTGACTGACGCGATGACTGCCAGTGACTAACTCGATGACTGCTAGTGACTGACGCGATGACTGCTAGTGACTGACGCGTTGACTACCAGGGACATACAGCGGATACAGTAGTTACCTACAGCGATAGCTTAAGACTGACCGACGCGTTAGCAGTCAGTGACCGAAAACCCGTAACTGATAGCCAGTGACTGAAGTGTTGACAGCCAGTGACCGACAGCCTTATAGCAAATGATAGCCCGTGACCGAACCGCTGACAGCTAGCGACTTAAGAGCGATTTCTACTTCAATAAGTACAGTAGCGAGTTTAGTTGCTTCATCAGCGAGTTAAGTCATTTTGCTGTGTGAACTTATTGAAGTGGAAATCGCTCTTGAGTGACGTCCTGATAGACAGTGACCAACTGACTGACGTAGGTAATGACATACATTGATTGAACGACGCTAGCATTAAGTGCAAGATGTTTGACCGTCGCTTGCAATAAGCGACAGACTTTTGAACGACGCTTGCAATAAGCGCCAGACATTTGGTCGACGCTTGCAATAAACGTCAGCTATTTGACCTCCCTTTGATTAAGTCGGCTTTGTGTGTTGTTGGTTTCGCGTCGCTTTAGTCCGGCTGTGTGTCAGGGTCAGGCGGCGGCGACCACCGCGCGGCGGCGGCGCTGTCTCTGTCGTGGAGCAGCGCGGGCGGCGCGCTGGCCGCGGCCGTGGGGCGCGCGCAGCACGAGCGCTGCTGCGAACACGAGGGGTTGGTGCGCGTGTAGCGGGGACCGAGCGACGCACTGGGTGACAGTGACCGGCGTGTGTAGCTAGAGACCTAAAAGTCTGTGGTGACAGACACGATGGCAGTGACTGACGCGATGACTGCCAGTGACTGGTGAGTGACACAATGACTGCCAGTGAGTGACGCGATGGCTGCCTGGGACTAACGCGATGAGTGTCAATGTCTGACGCGGTGACTACCAGTGACTGACGTGATGAGTGTCAATGTCTGACGCGGTGACTGCCAGTGACTGACGCGATGACTGCCAGTGACTGGTGAGTGACGCGATGTCTGCCAGTGAGTTGACGCGATGCCTACCAGTGACTGACGCGTTGTCAAACTGTAGACTGACAGTCAGTGATTGAATTCCAGCTACTCGTGTTATTCGTCGCTTAGTCCGGCTGTTAGTCCTATTACTACTGTTAAGCGAAGTGGGGGCGGGCCACAGTGATATCTATTTAATTTCTCGATGACTTCGCCTTGTGTTAGGGTCAGTCGCCATTGATTTCCGTCGCTCTAGTCCAGCTGTGTGTCAGGGTCAGGCGGCGGTGACCACCGCGCGGCGGCGGCGCTGTCTCTGTCGTGGACCAGCGCTAGCGACTGAGTGACATCCTGATAGATAGAGACCGACTGGCTGACGTAATGCCATCCATTGATTGAACGATGCTTGCATTAAGCGCCAGACATGTGATCGACGCTTGCAATAAGCGCCAGATATTTGACCTCCCTATGATTGAGTCGGCTAATGTTTCTCGTCACTCTAGTCCGGCTGTGTGTCAGGGTCAGGCGGCGGCGACCACCGCGCGGCGGCGGCGCTGTCTCTGTCGTGGAGCAGCGCGGGCGGCGCGCTGGCCGCGGCCGTGGGGCGCGCGCAGCACGAGCGCTGCTGCGAACACGAGGGTTTGGTGCGCGTGTAGCGGGGACCGAGCGACGCACTGGGTGACAGTGACCGGCGTGTGTAGCTAGAGACCTAAAAGTCTGTGGTGTCAGCCACGATGGCAGTGACTGACGCGATGACTGCCAGTGACTGGTGAGTGACACAATGGCTGCCAGTGACTGACGCGATGGCTGCCTGGGACTAACGCGATGAGTGTCAATGTCTGACGCGGTGACTACCAGTGACTGACGTGATGAGTGTCAATGTCGGACGCGGTGACTGCCAGTGACTGACGCGATGACTGCCAGTGACTGGTGAGTGACGCGATGTCTGCCAGTGATTGACGCGATGGCTACCAGTGATTGACGCGTTGTCAACTGTAGACTGACAGTCAGTGATTGAATTCCAGCTACTCGTGTTATTCGTCGCTTTAGTCCGGCTGTTAGTCCTGTTACTACTGTTAAGCGAAGTGGGGGCGGGCACCAGTGATATCTATTTAATTTCCCGATGACTTCGCCTTATGTTAGGGTCAGTCCCATTGATTTCCGTCGCTCTAGTCCGGCTGTGTGTCAGGGTCAGGCGGCGGCGACCACCGCGCGGCGGCGGCGCTGTCTCTGTCGTGGAGCAGCGCGGGCGGCGCGCTGGCCGCGGCCGTGGGGCGCGCGCAGCACGAGCGCTGCTGCGAACACGAGGGGTTGGTGCGCGTGTAGCGGGGACCGAGCGACGCACTGGGTGACAGTGACCGGCGTGTGTAGCTAGAGACCTACAGTCAGTGGTGACAGACACGATGGCAGTGACTGACGCGATGACTGCCAGTGACTGGTGAGTGACACAATGGCTGCCAGTGACTGACGCGATGGCTGCCTGGGACTAACGCGATGAGTGTCAATGTCTGACGCGGTGACTACCAGTGACTGACGTGATGAGTGTCAATGTCTGACGCGGTGACTGCCAGTGACTGACGCGATGACTGCCAGTGACTGGTGAGTGACGCGATGTCTGCCAGTGATTGACGCGATGGCTACCAGTGACTGACGCGTTGTCAACTGTAGACTGACAGTCAGTGATTGAATTCCAGCTACTCGTGTTATTCGTCGCTTTAGTCCGGCTGTTAGTCCTATTACTACTGTTAAGCGAAGTGGGGGCGGGCACCAGTGATATCTGTTTAATTTCTCGATGACATCGCCTTGTGTTAGGATCAGTCCCATTGATTTCCGTCACTCTAGTCCGGCTGTGTGTCAGGGTCAGGCGGCGGCGACCACCGCGCGGCGGCGGCGCTGTCTCTGTCGTGGAGCAGCGCGGGCGGCGCGCTGGCCGCGGCCGTGGGGCGCGCGCAGCACGAGCGCTGCTGCGAACACGAGGGGTTGGTGCGCGTGTAGCGGGGACCGAGCGACGCTGGCAGACAGTGACCGGCGTGTGTAGCTAGAGACCTGACAGTCAGTGGTGACAGACGCGATGGCAGCTACTGACGCGATGACTGCCAGTGACTGACGCGATGAGTGTCAATGTCTGACGCGGTGACTGCCAGTGACTGACGTGATGGCTGCCAGTGATTAAATGCCAGCTACCGACGGCTACGTACCAATAACTGTGTTAACAGCCATTGACCGAAAACCAGTAACTAACAGTGACCGACTAAGTACTAGTAGATAACTGACAGTGGCCAAAAATCAGTAGCGGACTAACGCGTTTAAACTATCAGTGACCGCCAGCTTGGGACTTCCTGACGTGTTTCTGTGACAGTTGACGCCAAGTGTCAATGTCCATTTAGGAACTACTGTTCCGAAGCGAAGTGGGGGCGGGCACCAGTGATATCTGTTTAACTTCTCGATGGCTTCGCCTTGTGTTAGGGTCAGTCCCATTGATTTCCGTCGCTCTAGTCCGGCTGTGTGTCAGGGTCAGGCGGCGGCGACCACCGCGCGGCGGCGGCGCTGTCTCTGTCGTGGAGCAGCGCGGGCGGCGCGCTGGCCGCGGCCGTGGGGCGCGCGCAGCACGAGCGCTGCTGCGAACACGAGGGGTTGGTGCGCGTGTAGCGGGGACCGAGCGACGCGCTGGGTGACAGTGACCGGCGTGTGTAGCTAGAGACCTAAAAGTCTGTGGTGACAGACACGATGGCAGTGACTGACGCGATGACTGCCAGTGACTGGTGAGTGACACAATGGCTGCCAGTGACTGACGCGATGGCTGCCTGGGACTAACGCGATGAGTGTCAATGTCTGACGCGGTGACTACAAGTGACTGACGTGATGAGTGTCAATGTCTGACGCGGTGACTGCCAGTGACTGACGCGATGACTGCCAGTGACTGGTGAGTGACGCGATGTCTGCCAGTGATTGACGCGATGGCTACCAGTGACTGACGCGTTGTCAACTGTAGACTGACAGTCAGTGATTGAATTCCAGCTACTCGTGTTATTCGTCGCTTTAGTCCGGCTGTTAGTCCTATTACTACTGTTAAGCGAAGTGGGGGCGGGCCACAGTGATATCTGTTTAATTTCTCGATGACTTCGCCTTGTGTTAGGGTCAGTCCCATTGATTTCCGTCGCTCTAGTCCGGCTGTGTGTCAGGGTCAGGCGGCGGCGACCACCGCGCGGCGGCGGCGCTGTCTCTGTCGTGGAGCAGCGCGGGCGGCGCGCTGGCCGCGGCCGTGGGGCGCGCGCAGCACGAGCGCTGCTGCGAACACGAGGGGTTGGTGCGCGTGTACAGCGCGCGACGAACTCCTGGGGACGAGATGAAGCATTCTGTTGATATTGCTGACAAGAATTGTGTTACAGGTATCTATAACTACTTACCTACTATTTATTTATTTATTACTTACTAGCGGCCGCCCGCGACTTCGTCCGCGTGGAAAAGTAACTTTTTACCCCCCTTTTAACCTATTACAACCCCCTTTTAGCAATAAAAAGTAGCCTATGTCCTTTCTCAGGGTCTAGATTATCTGTATACTAAATTTCATTTAAATCCGTTGAGCAGTTTTGGCGTGAAAGAGTAACAGACAGACAGACATTAGTATAGATAACGCCCCGTTGGTCTAGTGGTTTAAGTACCGGGCCGTGATCTCGGGGCCTGGTATGGGCTGGTACCTTAACCTTATGAAATTATCCTAATCCTAATCCTAACTAATATTATAAATGCGAAAGTAACTCTGTCTGTCTGTCTGTCTGTCTGTCTGTCTGTCTGTCTGTCTGTCCTGTCTGTCTGTCTGTCTGTCTGTCTGTCTGTCTGTCTGTTACTCTTTCACGCCAAACTACTGAACGGATTTAAATGAAATTTGGTATACAGATGATCTAGACCCTGAGAAAGAACATAGGCTACTTTTTATTGCGAAAAGGGGGTTATAAGGGGTTAAAAGGGGGGTGAAAAGCTACTTTTCCACGCGGACGAAGTCGCGGGCGGCCGCTAGTAATACATACTTACCAAAACTGGTGTCATTAATATGTAGTCAAGAAAACTGCCAAGCTGAATTGGGAATGGGTCAAGTCTGTCGAATGGACTCCAAAAGAAGGTCCAGCAGCGTCGTTACCTAATGGTTACCTGATGGACGCCGACAACGGGGCAGACCTAAAAAGCGATGGAGTGACGATCTTAACAGCTTTGCACTAGATTGACTATGGATGGCGGGGGATTTTTTTTTTATGTGATAGGTAGCAGACGAGCAGGCGGATCACCTGATGGTAAGCAATTGCCGCCGCCCATGGACACATGCAACACCAGTGGAGTCACAAGTGCGCTGCTAACATTTTATCCCCTTCCCCCCGATGGGCCTCCGGTACCCTCATTCACTCGGCGAAACAGCACAGGAGCTGCTTCACGCCGGTTTTCTGTGAGGCAGTGGTATCACTCCGGTCGAGCCGGCCCATTCATGCCGAAGCATGGCTCTCCCACAATTAAAACCCCGAGTCTCTCCATTGATAGGGATCAATGGAGAGACTCGGGGTCTAAGACCTTTGTCCTGCAGTGGGACAGTATTTATTTTGTATATGATAGATGGCAGACAAGCAGCCGGATCACCAGATGGTAAGACACCTGCAATAGGTACCAGTAGAGTCACTACTACGCTGCTAAACTTTAACCACCTTTCTCCCAATTGGGCATCCTGTACCCTCACTCTCTCGACGAAACACAATGCAGGCGTTACTTTACGCCGGTCTTCTGTGTGGTATCACTCCGGCCGAAGCGTAGCTCTTCCAAGGATAAATATTTCCATGATGGAGGCCTTTGCGCTGCTTTAGGCTGAAACGTTAGGGAGTTTGTTGGCAAGTAAAACTACTTATTTTCACCAACAAACTATATTCCACGAATTTCTATAAGTAGGTTCTTCCAAACACACACCATAGGTAGGTCCCGCTCAGCACTGGCACTCCCCTGGTCTCTCCAGACGAAGATCGGTCCTGGCTCAGTCCAGGCCAACGTTACAGGGTCTCCGCCGTGTAGTAGATGAGTAGACCGAAGAAAGACGAGAAGGTCATCAATCAGCTAATATACGGTATTGTCTGATACTTTTTACTGTTACAGTCGTGAAGTACCACCCGTCCGTCGCCGCCCTCCTAGCATACGGCACCAGCTCTGGCGAAGTTGTCCTCTGCAACCTAAGAGACGCAGTCAGCAACGAAGGAACTCAACTCGCCTCTCCTTCTGGCTGTCACGGTACAAGGAACGTCACAGCACTCCACTGGGCAGACGCAACCTTAGCCAACATGTTCCTAACAATGCAAATTCAGAAGACAGGGAAACGACGTGGCGCGTCCGATCAGATACTGATCTCTGCGGGTTCAGATGGAACTATAAACGTGTGGCAAGTGAACACGAGTTTGAGGATCTTCGAGAATGTGGCGTGTTATGCTCTGAACGGATCGAGGAAGGTGCCTCCGCCTGATATCAGCTGTTTTGATTTTATTAAGAGCTATCCGTTGAGGCCGTGTGATGAAAAGGTTAGTCAAGTCCTTATGTAAATGTACTTTTTGTTTATTTATTTATTTCTTATTGGAAAACAAACAGCATCTTAATTGTGGGAGAGCCATGCTTCGGCATGAATGGGCCGGCTCGACCGGAGTGATACCACTGCCTCACAGAAAACCGGCGTGAAGCAGCTCCTGTGCTGTGTTTCGCCGAGTGAGTGAGGGTACCGGAGGCCCATCGGGGGGGGAAGGGGATAAAAGGTTAGCAGCGCACTTGTGACTCCACTGGTGTTGCATGTGTCCATGGGCGGCGGCAATTGCTTACCATCAGGTGATCCGCCTGCTCATCTGCCTATCACATAAAAAAAAAATCTTATTGACATTAATGGTTACAGTATTTTAAAACAAATGTGCCTTAAAACAGACAAATGTGGAGCTAGGAGTTAGGAGGAACGAGGACCCCCCTCCCCCTTCCACTATGTCCCAAGTCAGAAAATCCCTAGATGCCCACAACCATTTTTGAGGTCTGGTTCCGCCCCTGGCTGAGTGGCAATCATTTTGGTAGCATTTAGTTTTATGTTTCTGTTATTTACTCCAATTAAATCCTACTACTATTATAAAGGAGAAAGTTTGTATGGGTGTATGGATGCCTACGGTATTTCCGGACCACTACGACCTACAAACCTTCAAGAAAAGGGCATATCTCGCTCTAAAAGGCCGGCAGCGCACCTGTGAAGCCCCTGGAGTTGCAGGTGTTCATGGGCGACGGTAATCGCTTAACATCAGGTGATCCGTATGCTCGTCTGCCCCCTATCCTATAAAAAAAAAAAAAAAATGTTTGTTACTCTTTCACGTAAAAACTTGTTTGTGATTTGAATGAAATTTTAACACAATATAGCTTACTTATACATCAGAATAACACATAGACTACAATTTTTGAGGTTTCTAATATGAGGTCGTAAAACCTAAAGTTCACGCGAACGAAGTCGCGGGCGGCCGCTAGTATATTCTATTTTTACTTGTAGGTAGCAGACGATGTCTTCATCGTTGGCACCAACACGGGCAGCCTCTACCTCTGCGGCGTGAAGGGCGCAGCCCCGGCCTCCAACGGCGCCCTGGACCCGGTGCGAGAGGCGCTCGACTCGCACTCCGCGTGCATCCTGGACGTTGCGTTCAGCCTGCAGCGGCCCGGGGTGCTGGCGTCGCTGTCGGCTGATGCTGAGCTCAGGGTGTATCATGTGCCGCAGCCGAGTCCGATAAAGGTTGGTGACTGATAGACGCTGGCCGCCAGTGACTGATCGACGCGCTGACTACGAGTGACCGAATGACGCGCTTACTGCCAATGACTGGTCGACGCACTGACAACCAGTGACACACCGACACGCGGGCACTGACAACCAGTGACCAGTGACACATAGACATTTATGATTGACGCGCTGACTGCCAGTGACTGACCGACGCGCTGACTACCAGTGACCGAAGGACGCGCTTACTGTCAGTGACCGATTGACGCGCTGACAGTCAGTGACCCATTGACGCGCTGACTCCCAGTGTCTGAATGACGCGCTTACTGCCAGTGACCCATTGACGTGCTTACTGCCAGTGACCCATTGACCCGCTGACTGCTAGTCACTGATTGACGCTTGGACTGCCATTGACCGTTAATTAACCGACTGACATGGTGATTACTAGTGACCAACCAACGCTTTGAGTGCCAGTCATCGACCAAGGCTCGAGAGGCGCTCGACTCCCACTCCGCTTGCATCCTGGATGTTGCGTTCAGCCTGCAGCGGCCCGGGGTGCTGGCGTCGCTGTCGGCTGATGCTGAGCTGAGGGTGTATCATGTTCCGCAGCCGAGTCCGATAAAGGTTAGTGATTGAATGACACGCTTACTGCCAGTCACTGATCGACGCGCTGACTACGAGTGACCGAATGACGCGCTGACTGCCAGTGAGTGTGACCGTCTGACACGTTGACAGTAACTGAAGGTATACTCACTGTCATCGCATGATAAACAGCCCCAAAACCCACACTCTGATCTTCCCCAGCTGTTCAACTTGGACGTCATCGTGTCCTGCATGTCATGGCTACCACACAACCCCTGCATCTTAGTCCTGGGCTTGGCGCGCGCTGACAAACACCTGGTCCAGCTGTACAACGTGTCGAGCGGACGCCGCGTGCCCGTGGAGGGGCTGGCGGGGAGCGGGGCTGCCACTGGGTGGAAGACTTAGTTTGTCGCTCGCTAAAAAGTCACACAGCCACACGCATCCAATACGCTAAGCTACTCGGGATATCAGACGCCCGGGGTGGGAGACTTATTTTGTCGCCCCCTAAAAACTACGCTATCTATTACGCTACGCTACTGGGGCCTGCTGCTTGCTGGCTGTGACTGTGGTTGACTGTATTCTATGTGTTGGAATTGGTGATTTGCGGGGCGCAGTGGCATCTGTCTCAATTTTGACTCAAGGCGCGTCCCCATTAGGAGAACATATGTCGTAGCGTGGATATCAGACGCCCAGGGCGGAATATTTGGTCGCCTTCTAAAAAGTCCACCCGGGGCAGACCCATTAAGCTACGCCACTGGAAGGGCTGCTACTTGTTGGCTGTGATAAATTGGCCGCCCAGGGTGGAAGATTATTTAGTCGCCCTCTTTTTTCCTGGACACAAGAATGAACCCTTGATTTTGCCACTCATCTTTCCCAGCTGTTCAACTTGGACGTCATCGTGTCCTGCATGTCATGGCTACCACACAACCCCTGCATCTTAGTCCTGGGCTTGGCGCGCGCTGACAAGCACCTGGTCCAGCTGTACAACGTGTCGAGCGGGCGCCGCGTGCCCGTGGAGGGGGCTGGCGGGGAGCGGGACTGCCACGGCCGTCGCTGTCAACCAGAGCGGGTATGTATTTGAGATGGGTGGACGAGAAGACGGATCACCTGATGGTAAGTGATCATCGCCGCCCATAGTCATCCCAAAGACACGCATCTATTTTTGAATTTTCGCTTCGTCCGAACAACACTACTCGTTTTGCAAGTCTGTCGTCTTGTAAGTCGCATGATTCAAAATTTTCCCTATGTTTTGAAATACCGCTTAGGTATTCCAAGCTTTTAATGTATAGTTTTTTTAACTCGTTTCACGTTGATGTAAATGCGTCCACTCGCCTCACGGAAACGAGTGGTTTACCACTCGTTGCAAAACGCTCGTTTTCGAATGATTCAAAATTTTTTAGCATTGAGTTGTAAATAGACATCAATGTTTTTAGTGACACGACAATTCAAAAATGGGTCTCCAGATGACTTTATCGAACCCACGTCTACCGAATCCCGTACCGGTACACTACCTTACACCGAAATTAGTTGATACTATTTTGTCGCCATATTTATTTAATAAGCTGTGCAGACGCTATTAGGTTTCGATCTAGTACAACACAGCTACTTACCTCAAACATCCAGATTTTTTACAAAGTTCGGTTACGTGGACCTAGCACCCGGCTATCAAACCAGAAACTGCAACTACTGCAAATCGGCAAAACACAGCCCAGGTGCTGCTTCACGGCTGCCGGGCTAACATGCGCACCGCGACAAAATTTTGTCGACTCTTGTTGTGAGCGAGAAGCAACTTGCGCCGACGCAATACGAGTGTCGACAAAATTATCTCGTGGTGCGCATGTTAGCTCGGCTGGACCCCCAAAGCCTTCTTCCCGGTTACGCCAATGGCTCGAACCTACGTGTTTTTGTGTCGCAGCACGTGCCGCATCGCGTGCGGCGACGCGGAGGGCTGCGTGCGCGTGTGGGAGGTGCCCGCGCGCCGCATCCGCCTCGCGCCGGAGGACCTGGAGTTCTAGGACGCCCCGGGCTGCTGCTCGCTGCCTGTGAACTGTGACTATTGATTGTATTCGATGTTAGGCAAAAAGTATGGCGTAGCGTGGATATCAGTCGCCCGTGGTGAAGTGAAGAAGTATCAGCCTATATACTGTCCCACTGCAGGGCAAAGGCCTCCATCATAGGAATCTAGTTACCTATCGCTACTATGATGGGATTAACGCCCCGTTGGTCTAGTGGTTTAATTACCAGGCCGTGATCTCGGGGTACCGGGTTCGATTCCCGGGTCGAGCAAAAGTATGTTTCGAATTTTTCGAACATAGCTCGGGTTTGTGATCACCAATCCGCATCAGGCAAGCGTGGTGATTAAGCCTAACCCGTGGTGAAAGAAGATTTTTTTGGCGCCCTCTAAATAAAATCCGCCCGGGGCGCACAGCCGCACGTATCCATTACGCTAAGCTAAGCTACTCGTTGGGGCTGCTGCTTTCTGGCTGTGAACTGTGACTTAACTTCTGGCTTCTTGTCTACCGAAGCGGAACGCTTCTGACGGGATTTCACTTCGCTCCGCCTCGCCCCGCTTTGGTGGTCAAGCAGTAGCCACCGATTTGTAATAAGAGGCCTAGATAGATATAGTTATATAGATAGATAAAATTATTTATTTTATACTATTAGTGACATACTTTAGAATAATATTTTACTAAATAAAACTTTCACTGGAATCCATGCATTTTAATTTTATAAAAGTAACAACTAGCTTAATAGGATACAATAACTCCATTTATGCCTACTGAACTTAAGTGCGGCTTCATACCCCCAGTTCTGACTGTGGGGGATATCCTGTGCCCGCGATTGCGCTGAGATGGACACCCCAGGGGTTTATTAGTGCTCCACACACCATGTCCCCTTTTTATGAGATGGCTGACGAGGAGACGGATCTCCTGGCCTGATGGTAAGCGATTGCCGCCGCTCATAGACACCCGCAATACCAGTGGAGTCACAAGTGTGCTGCTAACCTTTTCCCCCGGTTGGACCTCCGGTACCCTCACTCACTGGACGAAACACAGCGCACCGGTCTTCTGTGAGGCCGTGGTATCTCTGGTCTAGCCGGCCCATTCACACCGAAACATGGTATTCCCAAGAGCTAATGTAAAGTTTGATATTTTGTAGCATAACTGATATGTCGTTGTCTGTACCTTCTAGGGACCTACAATGTATTCTATGCCTACGTACATAGACAAAGTTTAATTTTTTCCATCGGCCCAACAAACTTGTCTGACACACAGAAGATCTGACAGAATGGAATAAAATTGTACTTGTCAAATTTTCTAATATTATGATAATCAACAATGTATTTATTTTGTATAATATATTTTAGACATAATTTCTTCGTAAACATATCGTATTGGATGAAATTCAGTTTGAAGGACGCTAGGACAGTATTATAGTGTTGAACAAAATAGTTAAGATACATGTGTTGGAAAAAGAAACCAACTGTAAGTATTGAAAGATATAATCAACAAACTTTTCCATAATAAGGTGTCTCTAAGGCTGACTTGCCACTGAAGCGGAGTGCATTGAAATCAACCAATAGAATTGCATAAAAAGTCTACTTCTCAACGAGTACCTAAGCTTTTTCTATTGATTTCACTTTGCTCCGCTCCACCGATAAAAGAAGCTTGCTCTTTGAGAAGCGGATTTTTCACTCTGCTCCGCTCTACAAATAGAAGAAGATTGTTCGTTGAAAGGAGTAATTTTGCATTCCGCTCCGCTCCACCAATGAAAGAAGCTTGCTGGTTGAGAAGCGGAGTTTTTATGCAATTCTATTGGTGGATTCAAATCAAATCAAATCAAAATCTCTTTATTCAATTTAAGTCCTTAGAACATTTATGAATGTCAAATTTTATAATCTACTGCTAATTCGAAAGGTCAATTTCTACCGAGAAGAATCAGCAAGAAACTCAGTAGTTGATTAATTGGTTAAGATGGGATGATGACATGCGAAGGCTGGCTGGTGTGGGCTGGATAAGAGTGGCCGAAAATCGGGAGCGGGGTGCATTAGAGGAGACCTATGTCTAGCAGTGGACGATTGTGGGTTGCTGATGATGATGATGATTTTTGGATTTCACTTCCGCTCCGCTCCGAGTTGAAAAGCAGCCTATGCTTGAAATAGACATAGAAAGCAGGTTTTCTCCTACGTCACGTGCTAAAAAGTTTACGCACCTGTGACATTTCGATTTTATGTTTTTTATTTCAGCCACAAACCACCGGGCAGACAGGGGGGCCTGGGCAGCCAGTCCCGGGACAGCCAGGGTATGCTCAGCCAACAGTTGAGTATCATTTTGATTTATCTCTATATTTTTATGTTTTTTTTTATGTGATAGGTAGCAGACGAGCAGGCGGATCACCTGATGGTAAGCAATTGCCGCCGTCCATAGACACATGCAACACCAGTGGAGTCACAAGTGCGCTGCCAACCTTTTATCCCCTTCCCCCCCGATGGGCCTCCGGTACCCTCACTCACTCGGCGAAACACAGCACAGGAGCTGCTTCACGACGGTTTGATGTTTTTAAACTTTCGCGTTGCAAACTAGGTAAGTAAGTACCTACTTTATACGGGGTGTAACAAAAAGGGGGTATCAACCATAAAGGGAAATAATGTTTACCTTGTGTGGGTTCTATAAGCAAAGTTTCAAATTGATAAAAAATAAGTAATTAAAAAAAGATAAACAATCTTCCCGTAATTCATTTATAAAATTTAAACTTGTATTTGTAAATGACCATATTAGCATTAAGTTCAGTAATATTTTGTGCAATAAAGAGTATCTCTATCTATCTATCTATAAACGGGACTAAACCCGAGGATATTTAACTATAGTACAGACAGCCACACATCAGGTTACCACAAACTGTCAAATTTCCTCAATTGATATTCAACCTAATTTGTTTGACAGTAAGATGAGAGTCGATTGAAGAAATTTGACAGTTTTGTATACTTTGATGTGTGGCTGTACCTACATGGAGTCCGCTTGTGGCTACGGCGGTTGTAACGCAGTCGAAACGTCTAGCAGCGAGTGCTATAATGTAATTATATCCTATTTCTTCCACGAACCTCAATTTTGTGGAACAGTTTGGCTGCGGCAGTGTTTCGTGACGGCTATGACTTAGGGACCTTCAAGAGAACAGCGTACTCCTTCTTAAAAGGCTGGCAACGCATCGGCGACTTCTCTGATCTCACGAATATTCATGGGCGGAGGTGATTACTTACCCGCAGGTGACTCGCTTTCTCGTTTGCCGCCACTAGAATAAAAAAGGGGAGCTAAGGTTCGGTATAAACGTATTGTAATACTGTTTATGTTGTTTTAATATTTCCAGGTTTACTACCCTAACCCCTACCAACCAGCGACGGTGGTATACATGCCCCCCGCAGGCCAGCAGCCGGGGCAGCCCGCGCCGCAGGCGGCGCCCGCTCCTCAACGTAAGGAATGATAGTAGTTTATGTGACTGTCATAGAATAAGGGCGAGACTTCAAAAAACGAGCCTTGGCGAGATTTTAAAAAACGAGCATTGGCGAGATTTTAAAAAACGAGCTTTGGCGAGATTTTAAAAAACGAGTCTTGGCGAGATTTTAAAAAACGAGCCTTGGCGAAATTTTAAATAACGAGCCTTGGCGAGATATAAAAAAACAAATCTTGGCGAGATTTAAAAAACGGGCCTTGGAAAGTATACAGGGTGTTTCTGTGAACATTTACATCCCTTTAACCACGTCTTCTACCAACCATCCTGAACAACATTTGATCTATGACTTTCGAAAATTGCATAAAAAAAATTTCAAATTTTCATACAAAGTCGGTCACCATACTATTTGTTCATTTTGCATGGGGAGTTCAAAATTTTTCGGATGTATTTCAGAAAGTCGTTTTTCAAAAGGTGTTCAGGGTGGTTGGTAGAACACGTGGTTAAAGGGATGTACATGTTCACAGATCTATACATCCTGTAGAAATCTTTGCCCTGTAGTATGAGAAATTCATTTTTTTTTGTCGTACTTCGACTAACGTTTCTTGAAGAGAGTTGTACACTTACAAATTTTAAGTCGAGCTTAAAAATTTGGATGGTGATACATAAAAAAATCACCTTGTACAGTGGCCAGCACATCAAGTTACTACAATCTGTCAAATTTCTTCGAATCGAACCTCACTTTTATGTCAAACGTGTTTGGTTCAATATCAACTGAGGAAATTTGACAGATTTTAGTAACTTGATGTGCTGGCCACTGTACCTATGTTATTGAAATTTCACTATTTACGAACCTGTACTGATACTAAAGAGCGATTTACACTTCAATAAGTACAGTAGCGAGTTACTAAGTCATTTTTGCCGTTCACACGGCGCTCACATGGCAAAAATGACTTCTTGCTGATGAAGCAACTTAACTCGCTACTGTACTTATTGAAGTGTAAATCGCTCTTAACCTTGTCTCCAACAGAACAAGCTGGCTGCTGCGGTGGGGTGGGCTTACTGGGTCTGCTAGGATGCTTACCTAGTCTGCTGAAAAAGGTCACCGATGACGACGATGATGACAAGAAGAAAAAGTCTCAGAGCAAATCCAGTTCAAGACCAGATTCGAGAGATAGAGATAGAGACAGAGACAGAGACAGAGACAGAGATAGAGATAGAGGATAGAGATAGAGATAGAGGGAGAAATGAACCATCAAATGTTCAGCCTCCTCCGGGGCCCTCAAAAGGAGGTGGATCAGGGGGAGGAACCACATCAGGGGGGGAACCGCAGCAGGGGGAATGGGTGGAGGCTCCGGACCAGGGGGTGGCTCATCACCAACATCAGAACGGTCACCAGCGGAAGCTAAAAAAGAAACTAAAAAAGATGATGAGGATAAATCAAAAGATGAGGATGAAGATGATGACGAATCTAAAGATGAGAAAGATTCTAAAGATGAGGAAGAATTGAAAGATAAGGGTAAATCTAAAGATGAGAAAGAATCTAAAGATGAGGAAGAATCTAAAGATGAGGAAGAATCTAAAGATGAGGAAGAATCTAAAGATGAGAAGAATCTAAAGATGAGGAAGAATCTAAAGATGAGAAAGATTCTAAAGATGAGGATGAAATTAAAGATGAACAAGCATCTCATATTGAAGAAGAGCACGAATCAGAACATGAATCAGAACATGAATCAGAACATGAATCAGAACATGAATCAGAAGCATCAGTCAGAACATGAATCAGAGCATGAATCAGAACATGAATCAGGTTTGAAAAAAATTATCTTGCCCCGCATTAGAATAGTATGTATTGGGATTGCTACCATAAGGCATTAAGAAAGTCATGAAATTAATTTATGGCGCCACTGCCGCTTACGTCATAGAGTATGGTAGCCACATTGGTTATAAAATATATTAGGATCTCCATTAGTTTGCTTAAATAATCCGTTGTTATTACTTTCTTGATGCATTATTACTTATTTTATTTTTGGAAACTCAAAATTCTGAGCTGTTGTCAACACCACAAATTGCAGTGTATTAAAGTATTTAGGCGCTTGCTAGTTGGCAGCTCATCCTGTTACAAATAATCTAAATGAAATACTTTTATTGCTTCTAAAACAGGGTGTTTAATATTGGCTTAGAGGTCTTAAATTAATCAACATTTATATTGTTTCCTGCCTATGTACCCAACAGATCTAAATGCAACTTTTTCGCTAAAACTAAGTGTAAATGGAGACCGGCTTTCACGTGTAAATAAAATGCATGTTTTCTTTTTCAGATCACGACGAGCGCGAAGAAGATCGCGGACGGATTTAACTTATAGTGATCAGAGCAAGGGGTTAGTGGCGTAGCGAAGGATTCGGCCGTCCGGGGCGGAACACAATTTGGCCGTACGGGGCGAAATTTTATTTTGCCCTTGGGGCGAAACACAATTTTGCCTTCTGGGGCGGAACTCGATTTTGCCGTCCGGGGCGGAATAATATGTTGCCCCTGGGGCGAAACACCAATATGTCTCCGTGTCACTCGAAGTGAGCCCCTAGTACCCACTACGCTACTCTACTGATTGGGGTATGCGACCAGAATGTTTTGGCCGTTATTGATGCGCCAAATAGCTCAGTGTCACAAGTTAGTATTCCATAGGCGAACAAGACTGGGTTGTCTTATGTCAGGGCTGTGTTTGTTGGCGAATTTCGAAGTCTAAATTGTCACGATTCAGATTTCTAGCTTGGGGATGAACAGACGGCATCACTGTCCCGACTTGCACATAAGGAATCTAAAGTCCAAAAAAGGTAGTGCAGTTTTTGCCATCGAATCCTTTCCTCGACCTTCCACTGTCTGTGGTCACCTTAAACCAACACTACCTTCTAATCGCAATCAGTTCCAGGTGATCCGTCTGCTCGCCTGCCACCTTTCACATAAACAATAATAAAAAACCAACTTCCGAATTTTGTTATCGGGTCAGATATAAGTAGTTACTAATCTACTGTTTGTAAAACTGAACACATACCTATTGTCTTATTTCCTCAAATAAAAAACATTCTTAAATTGGGTTTATTTTTATTTAAGACCATTACAAAACAGACTAAACATAGCCATTATAGATGGAAAAATGGTGGATAAATAATAAAGGGTCGATCATACTGCCCTGTGGTACTCCAAACTTAGTTTTGGTATTATACATTTTAGTTTGTTAAGATTTAAGATGGTGGATTTGTCCATTATAGATACTTATACTGTATGTTCAGAAGGTTACATGAGATTGATGAGTCAACCCAAAATTAGGAATACGATCGATCCAAACATGATCAAAAGCTTTACTGAGGTCAAATGATAATTGATATAGGAAATAGGAAGTTCAAGTTGATCCGGGTGTATGATGTTGAGCTTCGATAGGATAATACAAAAGGATAACAATATTGATGAGTGAATGATGGTGTTATAAGTCTACCTAACATTTGGTGAAGTCATGGAAATTTCATGGAAACAATGAGTTTCTATTTAAAGCATTCGACGTTGGCCAAATTAATTTTATCTGACAATACGATCGATGCTTAAATAAAAAAAATCGTAGGTTTATAAACGCAACCATAAGGCTTATAGTGCGACGAGTTTACGATAATAGGATTAAAATCGAATATCCACTACTTTTGTGACTCCTACATATCGAGTAGACATATTAGTATTATGGATAACTACTACTAGGGAAAACCAGTAGATACCTACTAATAATATGAGTAAAGCTAAATTTTTACATGTTGTTGCTATCGTGAAGTCGGCTGATGGAAAGTTTGGTGGAATTCCATTAGAGATTGTTGGGATTCCATTAAATATTGATGGAATACATTAACGAATGTTGACATTACATTAAAGATTGATGAAATTCCATTAAATATTTAATTTATTCTTGGACAAAGTAATAAGGAAGCACAAAAAAAACAGTAACTATAATCTAAAGCTAAAATAAACTACCTACCAAAAAAAATAAAAATTAAAACAGAGTAGGTCCCTGTGGCAATGTTCCTAAAATGCTGGCAGCATTACCTCGTTGGATAGCGATGGAAATTCGCTGGGCGAAGTAGCTGCCAGCCTTTGGGTCTCCCGTGACTTCAACATATTGAATGAAATAGGTACATTAAAGAATGTTGGAATTTCATAAAATATTGATGAAATCCATTAAATAATTTTGGAATTCTATACTTAAGTAATATATTAAATTTGTGTTTCCCCTGTTGTCTGATATTCTGTAATACAAGAGCTTAAGCTATTTAATGCGGAGTCAGGTCAATGTATGAGATGTTGTAAGAATTTCTCGACATTTTCATTCTGCTCAGGTCCTACCGCTTTATGGAAAAAAATCTTTCTTTTTCCATAATCGAGTAGTTTTCACATTCCTATTTTCAAAACCAAACAGCGTCACGTCGATTGGCCCAATGACAGAATGACGCGACAAATCTGATTAGGCCGGTGGCGAAAATCGAAACTAAATTTATCTTCTTAGAAAGTGACACTTTTCTTGACATTTCTGTTTAGAAAAATAACAGCATAGCGCCCTCCTGTCAGTATCTTCTGCCAAACTGCATTTTCTATTTTGAGAAACATGTCAAAACTAGACATATTAGTCTGTGAAATTTGAAAACAGATTTTTACGATGAACTTACATATTATTTTAGTTATATTTTTGTATAGATAAAGTCGACCTAAATCTAATTTATCCGGAGAGTTTCTAGTCTTATATATTTATTATTTTAGTCAACCAATAAGAATGTATGTAAGTACTCCAAAATACTCTATTACTAAATATAGGGCATGTCGTGGAGAGCAACGCTTCCGATCATTGAGCTGGCTCGACCGATGTGATACTGCGGCCTCTCAAAAACCGGTGTGGTCATCATGATCAGCCTGTTGTAGTTCAGTGCTGTAGTCCAGTAACTGTAGTCGTGCTGTAGTCCTGTACTGTAGTCAAGTACAGCTGTAGTCCAGTGCTGTAGTCTAGTACTGTAGTCCAGTAGAGCTTTGTCCAGTGCTGTAGTCCAGTACTGTAGTCCAGTGCTGTAGTCCAGTACTGTAGTCCAGTAGAGCTGTAGTCCAGTGCTGTAGTCCAGTGCTGTAATCCAGTGCTTTAGTCCAATACTGTAGTCCAGTGCTGTAGTCCAGTGCTGTAGTCCAGTGCTGTAGTCCAATACTGTAGTCCAGTGCTTCGGTAACGTTACCATTTCTTGTAAAAAGGCCTACTGTTTCTAGTCTACACCAAAGAAAGAAAGAAAAAATGCAACAAATTGAAAATCGGGTCGTGCAAAACGTATGTTTCGAATATTTCATACATATCACATTAGACGAGTCGTTGGCGCAGTGGTTTGAGAGGTTGAGACGCAAGGGCCGCGGGTTTGATTTCCACACCAACACAAATGTTTGTTGATGAAACAGATATTTGTGTTGGGTCTGGGTGCTTGTGGTTCCTTCGTTGTTTCTGGTACAAGGGAAAGCCTTAGTTTGGGACCAGGACAATGTGATGTTGTCTCAATTTATATCTTGGGTTTGTGATCACCGCACCGCATTGGGCAAGCGTGGTGATTAGGCCTAATCCCATCATAGTAGCGATGACTTGATTTCTATGATGGAGAATGACTTGGTTTCAGTGGGACAGTATATAGGCTGATACTTTCTTGATGCATTGTACCACGGACGTATATATAGCTTTGACAAGGGGGGTGTCCCACATTGCAAAACAATTACGAATCCCCCCCCCCCCCCCCCCCCGTTTTCTAAATCTTAAAATATTTTATAATGCGGCTCTCCCGAAGTACAATTCAAGGACCGGCTGGACCCAGCGTGCGTTATTACTTACATGTACGCATTCTTGAAGAACGTGAGGTTGATTTGTTGATTTGCCGTCCCAGGGCTATCTACGGTATCGGTAGCAAACTACCGAACATGCATTATACTAAAATTTACTTTTGTTCAGTAGTAAGTCCGCTTAACTTTCCGCTATTTTTCCAGCCTTACCACCCTCCTCCTGCGGGCTATGGCCCCCCACCCCAGGGGTATGCTCCTCCACCGGTCGCATATGTTGAGTATCGTTCTCTTTACCTCTTTATATTTATTTAATTGCTGCCATGTTACATTAAGAGCGATTTACACTTCAATAAATAGGTACAGTAGAGTTCACACAGCAAAAATTACTTAACTCGCTGATGAAGCAACTTAACTCGCTGATGAAGCAACTTAACTCGCTGATGAAGCAACTTAACTCGCTACTGTACTTATTGAAGTGTAAATCGCTCTTTAGCATTCTTAAAATTAACACATTTTTTAGATTTAGTATAAGTAGGTACCCTCCCATCATTTTAAGCTCACTGCCACCACCCAGAGTAAAATCTTTCACGTGAATTGCTGATTTTGTATGGGAAGTCGAAGAAAATTTGACGAATTTTCAAAAGTCGTAGGAGAGAATAGGAGAGGAACGAGCGGCCATAAGGCTTTTCCTTGGACGACCAACGGTACACCGCCGCGGGCGTCCCGTTGGTCATCCCGTTCGTCGAAGAAAATTTGACGAATTTTCAAAAGTCGTAGGAGAGAATAGGAGAGGAACGAGCGGCCAAAAGACTTTTCCTGGGACGACCAACGGTACGCCGCCGTCCCGCTGGTCATCCCGTTCGTCGAAGAAAATTTGACGAATTTTCAAAAGTCGTAGGAGAGAATAGGAGAGGAACGAGCGGCCAAAAGACTTTTCCTTGGACGACCAACGGTACACCGCCGTCTTATTGGTCGTCCCGTTCGTCGAAGAAAATTTGACGAATTTTCAAAAGTCGTAGGAGAGAATAGGAGAGGAACGTGCCGCCAAAAGACCTTACCTGGGACGACGAACGGGATGAACTGGGACAGCAGGCAGAATCCTATACCCATCACTCCTGTTCCAGGGACAACCACACTACGCCCCGCCTCCGCCGCCGCCTCAGCTGGTGGTGATACAACAGCCTCATGCGCAACAACCAGAACAAAAGAGTATGAAACATTAATTTTTATTTTTGGTATAGCAATTCTTTGCAATTTATTCTTAAGTAAATATTGCACTTAAAAAATTCTCGGGGGGTTCAGGTGGGACTCGAACCCACAACCTTCCACAGTCCGGGTGGCTGTACTACCAATTATACTAGCCGAACCCCTTACTAAGCCGACGAATTTCGTAAGTGCTTAACTCGCCATGAGCTGACGATAGTCTCATCAATATTGTAGGTATACATTACAATATCCAGTATGAAACATTGTTGTTGAGGCAACAATAATTTCTCTCATATAGTTTTAGACTTTTGCATTGCATTGCATAACCGTGGGAGTCACGCTTCGGCATGAATGGGCCGACTCGACTGGGGTGGTTCCATACGGCCTCACAGAAGTCCGGCGTGAAGCAGCGCCTGCTGTTTTATTTCAGTCGAATGAGTGAGGGTACCGGAGGCCCACCCGGGGGGAAGGGGATAAAAGGTTGGCAGCGCACTTGTAACTCTACTGGTGTTGCGTTGTCCATGAGCGGCGGCATTGCATTCCATCAGGTGATCCGCCTGCTCGTCTGCTACCTATCACATAAAAAAAAAGACATCGCTATTGATAAGGCCGCCGATATTGTATTTTTAAGTTACCATTAGCATTAAGTTTTGAAATTAGTTGTGCAATAATCTATCTATCTATCTCCGTCAACAGAGCCAAGTGCCTCCGCCGACTGCGCCGCCAAGATTGGCATGGGTTGCTGTGGGATGTGTCTTGCTTCCATCTCCTGCTCTTGCTGCCAGCTGTTGGCGCTAATCGCTCTGTCGCAGGACGCAGAAGAGAGGAAGAAAAAGAAAGAAGCGGAGAAAAAGAAAGGAAAGGGGAAATGGGCCAAGGACTGGGCCCAATATAAGGAGAAGGGCGGGGGTGGCCGGGGCAAGGACGCCGGGGGATATAGCGGAGGGGGTGGTCGGGGCAAAGACGTAGACGACGATAAAGAATCCAGGAGGGATGACGACAGGCGGGGCAAAGACTGTAAGAATAATTTTTACTCTTCCTACTTACAATACCCAAAACTGGAATTCAAGACCAAAAAATCTACTACAATGTTGCTACTGCAATAAAATGATCGTACCATAGTATAAGCTAGTACTCCTTTTTTCTCAAAACACTCGCTGATGTAATTTATTTATTGGTAATTGTGATTCTATAATTTAAAAAAATAATTTTATTTCCTTTTTCATTTAAAAACTTAACTATCCGTAATTTTAGTTTTCAAAGATGGTATTGCGCTTGTAACACTTCAGGTGTTAATAACATTTGGTATCTACCCACAACAGTTTAACAATGTATGGAAACTTGACAGTTTAGTCTGCTTGATAAGAAAAATAATGCCAAAAAGGTTGACGAAACCTAAAAACGTCACTTGAAAATGACATAAGTGACTTTAACAGATTTGACAGTGACGTATCTGTCGTAGATTTTTGGTCTTGAATTCAAGTTTTGAGTATAAGTAATTCCATTTATTTCAAGCGAATAAATTTCTCATTCTAATTTATAGATGATAGGGACAGAAGAGATAGCAAATGGGACGACAGAGGCCGTGGCGCAGGATCGTCCAAGGGCAAAAAAAGCAAGTCTAAATCGAAGAGTTCTAAGAAGAAGAGTTCGGGCAAGTCAAAGGGAGGCGCAGGGGGTGCGGCAGGAGGGGGAGGGAAAGACGAAGAAAAGAAAAAAGAAGGTTTGAAATTTATGGTCTATTCATTTTTTAAAAGCACATCATGTCATATAGTAGTCTTAACATCGTAAGGCCCATATAGCAGTGTAATAAATACGCAAGCATGCAGTTCGTCATTATTCCGGTAGATGGCGCTGTGCATTTTAACATTGCGCAAGCATTGTGTGTCACCGGAATCTATATAATAAAAATGAATCGCCGTTCGTTAGTCTGGCTAAAACTCGAGAACGGCTGGGCCGATTGAGCTGATTTTAGTTTTAAAATGTTTGTGGTAGTTCAGGGAAGGTCTAAAAGGTGAGAAATTAAACAAAAAGTAGGTGGAACGAAGTTCGCCGGGAGCCACTAGTAATAAATAAAAAAACAAACAAAAAAGAGTGGAACTTTGACAAAGACAAAAAAATCATGATTCTGTCTTTTTTACTCTTAGCGATTTCTGTATATAGTTGTACCGTTTACACGAATTGTATTATTTGTGTGTCCTCTCTATGGATACTTTCTCTAAGCTGATTTTTAATGATGTGGAGTAAGCTGACAGATGTCATTGTGTCATTCTCATTATTATTTGTATGTCTGGGAGCGTTCTTTTCCGATTGGCCATATCCCCATACATTATCACTTAATTTGACAGATGCAAAATGTCAAATGTATAGAAACATGACATTTGCATCTGTCAGTTTACACCACATGATTAAAAATCAGAGTATAGTCAGCACTAATTTATATGTTTATTGTAAAAGTTTTTTTAATTATGAATCACAGCTCCTTTTTATTTATTTTTTTCATCATTAGTTCCAAACATATAGAGATGTTTTATTCATTCATATGTCAACATAATTAAAATTAATTTGGCTGACTATTTCAATTTTACATTCAAATACATAGTAAAAATTGTCTGTGACTATTTATTTTCAAATATAAATATATTTTTATTTACAGGGGAGACGTCGGATGACGAAAAATCGAAAGAGTCAGGAGACGAAGAAGAAGACAAGAAGTCAAAA
Source organism: Cnaphalocrocis medinalis (assembly GCA_014851415.1). Lineage (NCBI taxonomy): Eukaryota > Metazoa > Arthropoda > Insecta > Lepidoptera > Crambidae > Cnaphalocrocis > Cnaphalocrocis medinalis. The sequence continues at coordinate 625,224 of CM026303.1, forward strand.
GAGTCAGGCGAAGAAACCGAAGGTGATGAGAAAGCTATGAAGGCAGGAGAAGAAGCAGAAGGTGAAGAGGAAGAAAAGGGAGAGGAAGAACAAGAGGGAGAAGAAGAAGATAAGTCAGAGGAGGAACATGAGAAAGAGGAGGAACAATCAGAACCAGAACATACAGAGGAGGAAGCACATGATGAACACGAAGAAGAACACAAAGATGAAACCGAAGAAGAACACGAAGAAGAACATGAAGAAGAACATGAAGAGGAACATGAAGAAGAACATGAAGAAGAACACGAAGAAGAACACGAAGAAGAACACGAAGAAGAGCACGAAGAAGAACACGAAGAAGAACACGAAGAAGAACATGAAGAAGAACATGAAGAAGAACATGAAGAGGAACCCGAAGAAGAACATGAAGAATCCGAAGAGGAACCCGAAGAAGAACCTGAAGAAGAGGAACCCGAGGAAGAGGAAGAGTCAGAGGAACCCGAAGAAGAGGAACATGAAGAGGAAGAGGAACACGAAGACGATAGGCGGTAAATTGGCGGACCACAGATGCACTGTCTTTAGCCTGGTGGTCATATTAGACCGTGGGATATTAGTAGCTACTCTTTATGGAAAAGTAATTTATGTGTCAAGGAGATTTTCAAAGTCGGCGACTGTGACTTTAGTCTCCGGTTAAAGTCATTTCTTGTTGTTCCAATTGGAGTCAGTATTGAGTCACTCCTTCGATCGAAGTAGCATTGTACTTTTGGAGCTCCTGCGGTCGTAGTCGCATTGCAGTTTTGTTGCTCCAATCGAAGTCAGGTTTAAGTCACTCTTTCGATCGAAGTAGCATTGTACTTTTGTTGCTTCGATCGAAGTCAGGTTTAAGTCACTCTTTTGGTCGAAGTCGCATTGTAGTCTTGTTGCTCCGATCACAGTCAGAGTCACTCCATCGATTGAAGTCACAGTCAAACGCACTTACCTTATATTGTTAAATATTTAGTTTGATAATAGTTGTGCAAAGTATATACTGGAAGTTACCCTATTATGTTTTTTTATTTAAGTGAACATTATAGATCAGGTACCTACATAGATAGACATTTATTGGCAACCAAAAACCCAAGAGAGTCACCGACATAGCCCAACGAATTAGCAAACTGAAGTGGCAGTGGGCTGGTCACATTAGCCGCAGAACTGACAACCGTTGGAGCCGTAAAGCCCTTGAGTGGAGACCACGACTCGGTAAGCGTAGTGTTGGACGCCCTGCGACAAGATGGGATGACGACATTCGAAGGCTGGCTGGTGTGGGCTGGATGAGAGTGGCCGAAAATCGGAAGCGGTTGCGTGCATTAGGGGAGACCTATGTCCAGCAGTGAATGAGTGTGGGTTGCTGATGATGATGAAAAACCCAAGAAATAACAAATTAATTAAAACATGATGTAACTAGCGGCCGCCCGCGACTCTGTCTGCGTGGAAAAGTAACTTTTTACCCCCCTTTCAACCCCTTACAACCCCCTTTTCGCAATAAAAAGTAGCCTATGTCCTTTCTCAGGGTCTAGATCATCTGTATACCAAATTTCATTTAAATCCGTTGAGTAGTTTTGGCGTGAAAGAGTAGCAGACAGACAGACAGAGTTACTTTCGCATTTATAATATTAGTATGGATTTATATTTTGCGGCCAACAAGGCAGACTTTCAGACTGAGCCTTGGGCGACGTAAAGTAAGCGACGTAAAGACTTAAAGTTGTGCTTAAAGTGACCCCGCACAAGCATCATTTGAGCGTAGGTCAGCGTCTTGCCGGCGACCTCCCCACACTGGCGTTTGTTGGGCGTTGAACAATCACAAGTGTATTTGTCCAGAATGTTTGTCCAGGATGGAGATCGAACCCACCACCTTTGCGTATGAGGTGGGGTCACTTCCAATGATATTTTTAGACTGAATAAGTATATCACACTATGGGGGAAAGGAGCACTTGTGACTCTACGGTACTGGTGTTGCAGATGACAATCGCTTACCATCAGGTGATTCGTTTGCTCGTCTACCACCTATCACATATAAAAGAACCAACTAAATCATCGTTACATGTTTAAGAAATTATTTAAGAAGGAACACGTTCTCATTTTTATTTATTTTTATTTTATTTATTAGGAAAACAAACAGCAGTTTTATCACATAAAGAATAACAAAACATTTATTTATTTCCTGAGATAGTCACACCATCATTTGATGCCAGATGCAATCTGCATAACAATATGGTATGTAGAATGTTTAATGACACACAGCATCTCGTGGAGCTCCCGCTTTTCGAATTTAGACGATCCTTATATCTGAGGCACAAGTGCTATTTTTGCATTGCGGGGGGATAACTTGACGAGTCGCTGACTGTACTTCGCCCTGTCTCTTTTACATGTTTAGAACGTGAGGTATGTTTGCTCTGTTAAATGTAAACAATGAACAGAAGTGGTCCTAAAATAGGTCCTTGAGGGACTCCACGCTAAACCAAGCTGGCTCTTGAAAAGGACCGAGAGTTTCTCTCCATGAAGCTTTACTAGTACTTAGTTATTCAGATAGCTGCCATCCTTGCTGAGATGAAGATTGTACTGGTCCTAGTAGACTGTTATGGCAAGGAAGAGTGGAATATTAAGTCTATCAAACGCGGGAGAGAATTCCAGAAGGGCTAGATGAGCTTTATCGGCAACCCATGGCAAACTAAGCACTTACCTACTACTTACCTTACGTTGGCTTAGTAAGGGTTCGGTCCACCGTTGAAGGTTGTGGGTTCGAGTCCCACCTGAACCCATCTAAGGTAAACGCACCAGTGATGGACAAGGAACCAATAATGGACGAAAAAAAACAAAAACGGCTAGAATAAGGGCGGGAAACAATTTTAATATATTGGCAAGACTTTACCATAAACAAAAGTCGTCGAGCTGCCAAAAGTTTGACGTTTCATTCACTTTCGTTATAAAACAAAAAAATGGCGTGAGGTGAATTGGTGCTTGGTGTTAGAAAATATAAATTTGAGGCTTTTGTTACGTAAATGGTTAGTGAGGTAGGTATAAAGTTTGCTTGTTAATTTATTATTGCTTTATTTGAATCAAATTCTATTTTGTTGGTTGGATTGACCATGAAATCGAGATGAAGACGTACTTACTGTGCTTTTACGCTTGAGGATATGTTTCACATTATTTTGTCGATGTTCATTAATGGTGCACTGAAGTTGAATAGTTGCAATAATGGACAAATGTCCAAACTTGTTTTTTTTATTGTTTGTTGGGATTTTGAATAATTTTACTCCTTTTTAATTTCTTTATTTAAAGCTAGTTGAGAATTGCAAAAATATTGATGCCTACCAGTAATGGACGCCTGTGTCCATTATTGGGTATTATATAGAAATCCAGTTATGGACATTGAAGCAAAATTTTATTTTAGAAATGGCGCCTAAAAAAAATTATACACCTCAACAAATGGGCTGGGCTATCGAAGCTGTTAGAAAAGGCGCAAAAATATCTGAAGCAGCCAAAAAATTTAACGTGCCTAGAATAACATTACGCAACAAAATCAGATATTGATACCTCAAATGCAGGCCATGAAGACTTACCAGTCATTGATAATACATTATCAAGAGAAATCGAATCTATTGCTGTCTTATCTCATAATAATAACGATTCTGAACCAGGCACTTCTCTACAAAACACTTGTTTATCTAAAGAAATTTCGGATCTTGATACTTCAAATGCAGGCCAGCAAGACTTGGCAACCACTAATAATTCTTCACCAAATAAAAACGAAGCAATTGCGGTCTTGTCTCAGAAGACGAACAATTTGGAGTCAGAAATCATAGGGGGCAGATGCTTGTTAACTTCCTTGAGCGAGAGGGGCTCTTTTTGATGAATTCCTTCTTCAAAAAGCAGCCTCAAAGGAAGTGGACATGGCAGAGCCCCATACTATGACGAAAAACGAGATAGACTTCATTTTGGCGGACAGACGGCACATATTCAGAGATGTCTCCGTGATCAACAGGTTTAACACCGGCAGTGATCACAGACTTGTCCGAGGCACTCTGAATATCGACTTTAAAGCCGAACGCGTCCGTTTGATGAAGTCCAGACTCCGACCTACTCTACTCCAATCTATTACAGGATCTGAAGCGTTCCAGTCGAATCTGGAGAACCGATTTGCTGCCGTGGAAACCACAACTGACGTTAACCAGAACCTTGAAAATGTGGTTCGAGTCCTCAGGGAGGAAGGTACGAGATTTTGCAACATGCGGCGTAAGGGCAAGAAATCAAAACTATCCGATGAGACTTTAGGACTAATGAGGCAACGGCGTGAAGACCCACCCATCACTTCGTCGGGAAAACGGGCTCTTAATCGAGAGATCAATAAGCTTGTGCGACGCGACCTCCGGTGCTCTAATACTCTTTCCATTGAAAGAGCCATCGAGCAGAATCGGGGGTCTAAGGTGTTCGTACAATCTCTTGGAAGAAGCCACCTGACGAAGCTGACTACAGCAAGTGGAGAAGTGGTTGCCTCAAAGCCAGCAGTCCTCTCGGAGATAGAAGATTTCTATAGCCGATTATACGCTTCGCATGCATCTCAACCTGATCCTGAAAATGAGGACTCTCGAGCCAAATTAACACGTCACTTCACCGAAGACCTGCCAGAAGTCAGCGTTGGCGAAATAGAGATTGCTCTTGGGCAGCTAAAAAACGGAAAAAGCCCCTGGAGAGGATGGCGTAACAACAGAGCTGATCAAAGCTGGAGGAGGTAAACCCGTACAGAGGGAGCTCCAAAAGCTTTTTAACGCTGTCCTATTTGAAGGGAGAACTCCGGAGGCGTGGAGTAGAAGTGTGGTCGTTCTGTTCTTCAAAAAGGGTGACAAAAGCCTGCTGAAGAATTTTCGACCCATTTCGCTTCTAAGTCACGCTTATAAGCTATTCTCAAGAGTGATCACGAACCGTCTTGCGCGAAGACTCGACGAATTCCAACCACCGGAACAGGCTGGATTTCGGAGCGGATATGGCACCATAGACCACATTCACACAGTGCGGCAGATTATACAGAAGACCGAGGAGTATAATCAGCCACTGTGTCTAGCATTTGTGGACTATGAGAAGGCCTTGACTCAGTTGAAATCTGGTCTGTTCTGGAGTCCCTGCAGCGTTGCCAAATAGATTGGCGATATATCCAAGTGATGAGATGTCTCTACGAGGCCGCCACTATGTCCGTCCAAGTACAGAATCAGCAAACAAAACCTATACCATTGCATCGAGGAGTGAGACAAGGGGACGTCATCTCCCCAAAATTGTTCACAAATGCAATGGAGGACATGTTCAAGACGCTGAACTGGAAAGGACGTGGCATCAACATAAATGGCGTATACATCTCCCACTTGCGATTCGCAGATGACATCGTCATATTGGCAGAAACGATGCAGGACCTAAAACAGATGCTGAATAGCCTGGCGGACTCTTCTAAACGCATCGGCCTACGGATGAACTTGGAAAAAACCAAGGTCATGTTCAATGAACATGTTCTACCGGAACCGATTGCGATCCATGGCGCCACCCTCGAAGTTGTTGAGAAGTATGTGTACCTCGGGCAGACATTGCAGTTGGGTCGAAACAACTTTGAGGATGAGGTGAAAAGAAGAATCCAGCTGGGGTTGGGCAGCATTCGGAAAACTACGTCGAGTCTTCTCATCGTCTATTCCACAGTGCCTAAAGACAAAAGTCTATAATCAGTGCGTCCTACCCGTCATGACATATGGGGCTGAAACGTGGTCACTAACAGCACGGCTAGTCCACAAGTTCAAAGTCGCTCAGCGGTCTATGGAAAGAGCTATGCTCGGCGTTTCTCTGCGTGATCGAATCCGAAACGAGGTGATCCGGCAGAGAACCAAAGTTATCGACATAGCTCATCGGATTAGCAAGCTTAAGTGGCAGTAACGTAGTGTAGGACGACCTCAGGCCAGATGCAGTGATGATCTGCGCAAGAGGGCTGGCTGGAGCTGGATGCGAGTAGCCGAAGATCGATCAAAGTGGCGAGCATTTGGAGAGGCCTATGTCCAGCAGTGGACTGCAACAGGCTGATGATGATGATGACTAGGTGTCCATATGTGGTTCCTGTCCATAACTGGTTGTCCATTTTTGGTTCTTGTTTATTACTGGGTGTCCATAACTAGATTTTTGCTGTCCATAACTGGTTAAAAAAATCTTAGTTTTTATTTGTTAATAATATTAAAACCAATTAAAGTGCTGCACATTAAATAAAGCAGAAACATAGAATAAATATAGGACTTCCAATTTCCACTACGTTTTGTGTTAAAACTTTTCACGGGTATAAGTGAATATTCTGAAAAACCAAATTTTTTTTCTTAAAGTGTCCATGATTGGGGTATTTACCTTATGAAGTTTTGATGGCGAATAGCTAGTTATGATAACAATGTGTAAGTATATTTTTCCAAGATTAATATAAGTATTTTGTGAAAAGTTTTTTAGTAGCATTTTTTAAAGATTACTTAGCAGGTCATAAAATTAGGATTATTCTCATCATGGACTTATCATTTAAACAGGACCGATATCATTGAATATTTGCTATTTTGAAATTGAACTCTGTTTTTTTATTTGGTTTATGATAAGTCAATGATTCTCATAGGTACCTATAGTCTATATACGTTTATACTCAGAACAATAACTAAAGCAATAGAAACCGTACAGAATACAGCAGTTTGTACTATTTTCTCTTATGATATTGTAAATGTGTCTAAAAGGTTGCTTTATAGTCTGTTTCAATTATGATGTCCCTCTGGACATTTCGAAGAACGTAACTCTGCATGTTACGTGTACGTAACGCGCGAGATCTATAGATCAAATCAAATATTAAGGTAAAGGCGGCTAATTCCGTGGTATTTTTGCCTAAACTAGATACAACATTCATTATTAAGTATTTATTATTTATTTCTGGAGAACTGGATATTTTTATTAGAAAGGTTGTTTATCTGTTTATTGAAATATATTCACAGTTAGACTAAAAATGTACGTTAAAATTATTAATTAATTAAAAAATATAAAAAAGTCGAAGGCATCTAATTCCGTGGTAAAAACTCTAATTCCGTGGTATTTGGTTGCTAATTCCGAGTGATCAAATTATGAAGAAAAAAGAGATAGGGAGAATGATACATCATGTTCAAAAAATAAAGCCTATTTATTGTTTTTAGTGTTCAAATCAGTCGCAATCACTATCCTTATAATTATTACAACTAATAAATGGCACCAACATACCTTAATACCTTAATTACCATAGTAATATTATCTTATACAGGTCGTCCCGCGGTCATGTTACGTGGAGGAAAAGTACTTTTAATTTTCTATATAGAACATTTTACTGATAAAAGACATTATTTTACTTACAAAATCAATTTAAACTGCATTTATGCATTTTCAAATAATTACATGGTTAAACCGGGAATCGAATCATGAGAAAAAAATTACCGTGTAGCTTTATCTTAATTATCGAAATAGACTACTGGCCCGTGTTAAAAAAATTATGGGTCATTTGAACCACCAGATGACCTATGTAGAACGATATAAGAGCATAAAATAAAAAGATTCAGCATTATGCCGTCACTTGTAAGCTGTCCAACTGAGGACCACAGAAAGAGAGGGGGTTGCAACCCTTGGTATTTTCCCCTTGTCGCATGATTTTTGTACGGCGTTGCGGAATAATGTATTAGAAGCAATACTGAAATAGCATGAAACTGATGCCGTACAAAATTAAATGATCAAATTCACCCTGGAAATTGTCGGAAAATCAAAAAAAAAACCGACTTTTTGGCGCACAATTTTTGTACGGCACTACGCGTTGTCTTATTATTTTTCATGGATCTATCGATAGTAAGAATGCCGTACAAAAATATATGACCAAAATATATACTCACTCTACCTGTACTTTTGAATTCTCACCTGCACTCAGTTGGACAGCTTACAAGTGATGGCATAATGCTGAATCTTATTATTTTATGCTCTTATATCGTTCTACATAGGTCATCTGGTGGTTCAAATAACCCATGATTTTTTTAACACGGGCCAGTAGTCTAAAAGGTATCATAAGGATTATTTGTTGCTAAATAATATAGCGTCTGAAATAATTGGAAGACTATGAATTTTAACATTTTCAATACTAAGTAAACCGTGTAGTTATTTAAAAATCTATGAATGCAGATTACTTAAACAGTTTTTGAAAATTAAATAATGTCTTTTTTCAGTAAAATGTTCCATTTACAAAATTAAAGGTACTTTCCGTCCATGTGGCATGGCCGTATAATAAATATTAAATACCATTATTTTAAATTTAGGCGGAAAATCGACTAAAGTAAACAATTTTATTTGCGGAAATATATTTAAAAACTTCTAGACTATTAAATTAACTATATCAATCTAACAATTGTTATTTTAAAATAAGAATTATATTTGTACTTTTTTATTACAAATGATTTTACTTGTAGCAATATAGTTAATTATTAAATTACGGCTAGGTACCGTAAGTTGACCAATTACCTAAAATTCAATGCGTTAAATAGTACATTTCCACTGCCGTTTATTATTTATTTTGGTTTGTAACCTAGATTCGAGTCTCGAAAGAGCTGAACCGACTTCATAACAAAGGTTGAGAGATTTTTTATTGAATGAGTTTCACCTGTAGCACTCGATACAAGAGTAATTCGAACAATTTGCATCACTATTGACACTTAAATCACGAATCAGCCTAAAATCTTAAATGCTGGAATGAGTTTTTGACTTTATATCATTGTAATAAGGTAAAATCTTACAAGCACAGCTAGTTTGTAGGCATGAATGGATGGCTCGGGCGGGTCGTTGCTTTAACTGATCAGCTGTTGGGCAGACTTTGATTGTTTACAACCCGTGCAGATAAATATTGGACTTAGAAATGGCGGACGGTTGAGCTGTTACCGCCAGCATACTAAGTATGTAAAATTATAATTAAATATAAGTATAAGTGCTCACGTGTGCGAGTATAGACGCAAATAGTGTACAAGCGAGAAGTAAATAGTGGCGCCGCCATTTCTAATACCAATGTTTATCCGCACGGGTAGTGATGTTATATTATACATTATAATTATAATCAAAGTAGTAAGTGTGGTTTCGGAAAATGTACGAGTTTTCGGGACCAATTTAAGGTGTGTTTTTTTCACGTCTGAGTATGGGCTGAGAATCGACTTAATAACCTATTAATTGTAATATAAATATTTTAATAACTGTTCTAATGTAAGGTTGTACCCACCTACCAATGTAACACGAACTGTAAATTTGCAAGTTTTTTAAGCAAAACATAAGCACTTATTCTACTGTTATAACTTTATATACCATGTTTTAAGCAAGTAAAGATAATAATAATTATTATTTGTATATATAATATTAATATTTATTTCTTCAAGTTTTCACTTTCTCCCTCCTGCTAAAAGGAGTAGGTAAAATAATCCTGTTACTCGGACCTCAATCGCAATGATTATTACCTATTGTTTTTGTGATAGTCACTATCGCTCAAAATGATGTTAATAATCATTTTGGTAAAATTATTATTTATTATTATTATAACCACCTCCTACAAGGATGTAAATGTTCACTGATACAGCCTGTGTATGGGAAACCCATTTTTTTTCATTTTTGCATTAAAATCTTAATGCGGTTCACAGAATACATCTACCTGCCTAGTTTGAACAGTACTTATAACTAATGGTTTCGGAAAAATATGGCTATAACATACGGACGAACAGACAGACTTGACGAATCTGCAAGGGTTTCGGTTTTCGTTATTTGGTTACGGAACCCTAAAAATACGATTCATAAGAGCAAATATAAAAATCACACAAGAGATGTAAAGTAGCAATAATATTTAGTTAATAAATTGAGTAAGATTATGAACATACTGTATTTAACGTTTATTGATACCACGGAATAAGGATCTCATATAACCTTATTCCGATTGATATACAACGGAATAGGGTTTCGTGATACTAAATCAAGGTTTCTTATTCCGAGTAATGAAAAGTACACAATTTTTAGTTTAATTTATAATGCATTATTGCTTAATTACATTGTTATTCAAAATATATATAAAACATACAGTGGATTACATCAGAAAACATTTCTGACCTAAAATTTTGTGCCTACTTTTGCTAACAACGAATTAAGAAAATACCTAAATAGCCTATCTTAAATCTGTTGTAACTAGCAAATTTGAGATGTTAGTATACCACGGAAATAGATTTTTATAATTAAAGACTACTTATGTGATCAGAACTTAAAAATTGAATTCGGAATCATAAAACTGACTTCAAAATAAGAAAAACAAAATACCTCTAATAAATTGCAATTGCGTGGTATACATCGGTAATTAGGAACTGGCAAAATATTTGGCTGCTAATGCCGTGGTATTTTTATCAATTATTTTCTGTTTAATTGATACTAATAATATTAGAATTTGAAGTTTTTTCGATAAAGCATATTATCCTTTTTAAATTAGAATCTTAACAAAAACTGACAACAGTATAAAACTATTTTAAAACGCTATTTAAAAAATCGTGTTACTCACGTGCGTATGGTCCGTATTGTATGAAGCGCGCGTTCCAGCCTGCTGCTGGCGCAAAACTGACCAATTATTTAAAAACGTACAAATACCAAATCGGTTTCATGCTTGTATTACATGTATAGATAAATTATTGATTGATTAAAGCATCTTAGAGACTAAAATAGCTTATGAATTGCATGAAAATACCGTTTTTCTAAATACCACGGAATTACCAGCCATTTTTAGAACCCCACGGAATTAGCTGCCTTTACCTTATATCTTTTTGTACTTGGTAGTAAATCGTCATTAGGAAAATATACAATTATACAAAAATACCCTACAATTATAGTCTGTTTCAATACATTCAATTATGAAGTCCCTTTTTGTATTTGGTTGTTAATCGTCATTTGAAAATTATACAATAATCCAAAAACATCCTACAATTGATTCACAAGCAAAATTAACATATTGTTTTGAATATAATGCTCAAAATAAGTAAACTTCAAATAAAACAATAAGTTACTTTTGCGCGATTGCGGTTACGTACTATGGTTTGTGATTGACTTTTGAACATAGTGACGCACCTCAAATATTCGGCATGTTCCAGAGATACAAAATTCTATATTTGCCGATTTAAAAAAATCGTGTTCATTAATCATCATCTGCCATTTTAAGTGTCACTTCAATCACTACGAGGAGAGTGCAGAAAAGCCTACGACTAAGTCTGCAGCATGAAACAATAGCGATGACCTTGAGTGCGCAGAAACCAATTTTAGTAGAAATTCATCTGTTCTACAAGTGCGCAAACTAACGGTCATCGCTATTGTTAGATGCCGCGGACTATACAATAAGACGTACGTGTTTTTTCTTAAGATAGTTTGTTGTTTTGTTGTTGAGTGTCGTTTATTGTTTTGTTTGTAATGCCAAATAAAGTCTAAAAGTGTTCTTTCGACAATCTCTAAAAAACCTTAGTTGTTGAAAGTTACTTTGATTAAAATTGGTTACAAATCGATAATCGATGCCGCTGAATATCGATTTCTAAGAGTACTTCCTTAGTACTGAACTTTTGACATCTTTCCAAAGGGACATCATAATTGAAATAGACTATAGTTATTGTTCTGAGCGTTTATACCTTTATAGTCCATTCTTTTCTCTTTTGACATTGTTTTTGACCATTTTGACAAAATGACACGTGAAAATTATAGAACTGTTGTATGAATAAAGTGTTGTGTGAATTATTATTATTCAACTAGTATTATATTAACTTAATAATGTCAACGTGATAAAATTAAGTGCCTCTTCGCTATAGTATATTTTTATTTTTAAGTGGTATTTAGTCAAGAAATAATAAATGTTTGTAAGTATTGTGTACGGATGGCAACTCACCATGCTTAGAAATCCGTCGAATTTCTTCATTCGATTCTCAATTTAAAGTCAAGCTACTACACACCATAAATTAGGATTCCATACCTACCATCTGGTTGGATGGTGGTCCACTACCGTGCGCTTTGCTCGAAATTTTATACCACGCACCTCCTCACTGTGGAATCAACTTCCCGCAGCGGTATTTCCGAACCGGTACGGCATTCAAATCTTCAAAAAACGAGCCTATACCTTCTCAATAGGCCGGCACGCATCCGCACTCCTTCTGGTGTCTACAATCTGTGTAAATAGGTTAGCGGCACTACTTAGCCCCTTAGAATAAGAGTTATTATTCTAAGCTTAGCCCCTTAAGGGGCTATACGAATGAAACTAGCGCCGCCAACCTATTTACACAGATTCGGGCGAAAATATGATATTTTTTGAAGAAAATAAAACATTATACAGACTTATAAAAAAGTAAATTGAATTTTTCAAGAAGCAATACAATATAATAAATCACGCGACAAGTAGGTAACAATAATCTCAATTATTACTAAAAGTGGCCGTTTTTAGCAATAATTAACTTTATTGTTTTAGTGTCCTTTACCCAAAGGTTTCCTGGAAGAGATCGCTTATAGTGATAAGGCCGCCTTTGTTGTACATTACTCCTGTTATAGCTAGTTTTAAGTTTTATAACCTGATGGTAAATGATCACCGCTGCCGTTGGATATCTGTAACAACTGAGGCATCACAAATGCGTTGCCGGCTCTTTAGGAAGGAATAAGCGCTTTTCATAAAGATCACTCTTAGGTTAACTGCTCGGAAATACTTGGCAACTGGATCTACAGTTTAACGCGGTAAAAAGTGACTTGCAAAACGCACTGTGGTAGAATAAAATTCATCTAAATGATGTGGATGGTATTTAGACTCCTACAAACTTTTAATCGACCGATAGTTTGGTCGGCTTCTTAATTCAGTATGAAGATGCAGGTGCGCACATTACAGTGATTCAGTATTGGCCGATAAAAAAGTTTGATGCGTACGAACCGGCCAACCCCACTAAACTATCGGCCGATAGTAAGTCTGTAGTCTGCGGGGATTCTTAGAGTTCTGGGGCGATGTACAATGATAAAAATTGGCAGCTGGAATAAGGCCGAGCAGCCTCTGAGAACACTTCTCATCTAGGTATAATCTATCTTCTATCTGTACTATATTATAAAGAGATAACTTCTATAGACAACGACAAGGCTTATAGGTAAACCGAAAACACGAAACGCTTGCGCGATGTAATTTAGCACAGCGCCATTTATTACTTCATATCTGAATTACGGTCCCGAAGCGAAGTGAGGGCGGGCCACTAGTTGTAAATACGATAGAAAATGCATAATGACGCTGCATCTCTACGCAAGGACAGACGATCGAGCGTGTCAGCGAGAGCCTGGTGGTCGACGATTATGACTGCTCCTCGCTGACTCTCTAGTAATACCTAACTATCCTATTTTTAGCCTAATCAGGAGAATCAACCAGGGCAACCGGGAAACCCTGGGTATCCGCCCCCTCAGCAGCCGATGGGGTACCCACCGCCTCAGCAGCAAATGGGGTACCCACCGCCTGGGCAACAGATGGGGTACCCACCCCCTGGGCAACAGATGGGGTACCCACCGCCTGGGCAACAGATGGGGTATCCACCCCCTGGGCAACAGATGGGGTACCCACCGATACAACAGCAGCCGGGGTACCCACCCCCTGGGCAACAGATGGGGTATCCAGCCTCTGGACAGCAGCCGGGTATTTAAACCTACACTATATCACAGAATACTTAATAGTAAGTACAAGTACAGAATGCCCACTTCTAAAAACCGCTTATACTTATGTTACTATTTCGCGTTAAGATGTTATGCCTATACCACCTACTATACTATACTAGATACTGTATAAATGAACCATCAAGTCATGGAATGCCCTTCCAGTTCAAGTGTTTCCTCCTTCTTACAATCCTGGGTTAGGCGGGGCGTGAAACGGCATCTCAGCAGGCCTTCAGGGTGAGAGTGACTCAAAGGACACTTTGTCTGTTCTTTTGTGCCTGTCAATCTCATATTTGGATCTCACGGCCGCTTACCATCAGGCGGAGTGGGGTCATCTTGATTGTTTCAATATAAAAAATGCCTGACAGTTCTGTTTGTTTCGTGTAACGCATACGATTTTAAACCAGAAATGAAATGAAATATTCTTTATTCAATTTAAGTAAGTCCTTAAAGAACGTTTATGAATGTCAAATATTATGTCAGCTACCACTGGTTCGGAAAGTAGATTTCTACCGAGACTTTGAGAATAAATACTTAGCTGACTACAAAAAAAATACACATTAAAAACATTTTGAAACTTATCAAGTACTACACATTATTTAGATTAAAGTGGAACGTTATTCCTGACGTTACGATATCGATAAAGTCGATAAAGTAAGTATGTAATAATAATCGATAAAGTATCGATTAAATTTAATTTCTTCCATCACTAATGAGATCAATGAAGAATTGTCAGCAATATCATCTTGATGGCGAAAGGAGTAGGTATAGTGTCTTTTTTGTTCTCCGGGTCCCGGGTTCGATTCCCTGGTCGAGCAAAGTACACGTTACACTCGTCTGGACCCGGTTTTTTTTTTTTATTGCTGAAATAGGCAGACGAGCATGCGGCCCATCTGATGGTAAATGGTAACCGCCGCTCATAGACAACAACAATGCCGAGGCACAGTCATGCCGCTGCCTACCGTGAAAGAAGTACTCTTTTCAAACCTCGTTAGCTTAGCTCATTCTAATCATGTCTCCAGGGCAGGGTCCGCCGGGTCCTATCAACGATTTCGCGTCGAAACTCGGCTGCGGTTGCTGCGGCCTCTGCCTGGCGTGCGTGGCGTGCTCCTGCTGCCAGCTGTGCGCTATGATGATGATGGGTGATGACGGGGAGCGGCAGGGAGACGGCTCCGAGGATCAAGGTGAGAAAGAAGTATAGCATCAGGCTATATACAGTCCCACCAGCGTGCTAAGCGCCGAGCCTACAACCTCGACCGCAGCGCTCGGGTCACCTGCTGCAAATGTGAACGAGTGGTTTACTCCCGCATAGGACTTTACAGCCACGAGCGCTGCTGTAAAGCCACACCGCGTGATGCTGCTTAAATCATCTGTTAAAGATGCGAAGGCCTATGATGATGACAGTCCCACTGCAGGGCAAAGGCCTCCATCATATAAATATGACGGGATAGTCACTAAAACGGCCAGGTAAGTATGAGTTATGTTATATGAGAGAGGGGCTGCTCTTGCTGCCAGCTGTGCGCGATGATGATGATGGGTGATGACGGGGAGCGGCAGGGAGACGGCTCCGAGGATCAAGGTGAGAAAGAAGTATAGCATCAGGCTATATACAGTCCCACCAGCGTGCTAAGCGCCGAGCCTACAACCCCGACCGCAGCGCTCGGGTCACCTGCTGCAAATGTGGACGAGTGGTTTACTCCCGCATAGGACTTTACAGCCACGAGCGCTGCTGTAAAGCCACACCGCGTGATGCTGCTTAAATCATCTGTTAAAGATGCGAAGGCCTATGATGATGACAGTCCCACTGCAGGGCAAAGGCCTCCATCATATAAATATGACGGGATAGTCACTAAAACGGCCAGGTAAGTATGAGTTATGTTATATGAGAGAGGGGCTGCTCTTGCTGCCAGCTGTGCGCGATGATGATGATGGGTGATGACGGGGAGGGGCAGGGAGGGGGCTCCGAGGATCAAGGTGAGAAAGAAGTATAGCATCAGGCTATATACAGTCCCATTTAACCAGCGTGCTAAGCGCCGTGCCTACAACCAAGGGCGTCGCCAGCCGTGGCGCAGGGGGGGGGGGGGGGGCAAGGTTAGTTACTTTAATACTACAATTCATACCTACTTTTCTCATTCTCTGATTCTGATGTCCATATTGATTATGTGGTCACAGCAACTATTTAGATGTGATAATAGCGCACAAAACAAACGTAAAAGCGGGCAGTGGCAACGCTAACGCACGAATAATGACAGACAGACGATAAAACAAAGGCGGCTGTGCGGGTGGGCGCGTGCGCCCCGCAGTTACATGTTGCTTTGCTTCCCCACTCCCTCTCTCCCGCTTCAACGATAGAACAGAGCAGAGCGCAGCGTAGTACGGAATATTAAGAGTGGAATTGGTGAATTCATTCGAGTTTCGACGAACGGGAATGATTGTTCAAGGCTTGAACTTCAAGCAAATCAACTCAAATACTTAGGACTTTGGTTGCATTATATTTGGCAACTTTTTTAGAATCTCTAGGGGGGGGGCAGCTGCCCCTCCCTACCCCCCTTGGCGACGCTCTTGCCTACAACCCCGACCGCAGCGCTCGGTTCAACCTGCTGCAAATGTGGACGAGTGGTTCACTCCCGCATAGGACTTTACAGCCACGAGCGCTGCTGTAAAGTCACACCGCGTCATCAGCAACCCACGCTCGTCCACCGCTGGACATAGGTCTCCACCAATGCACGCCACCGCTCCCGATCTTCGGCCACTCTCATCCAGCTCACTCCAGCCAGCCTTCGAATGTCGTCATCCCATCTTGTAGCAGAGCGTCCAACACTACGTTTGCCGAGTCGCGGTCTCCACTCAAGGACTTTATGGCTCCAACGGTTGTCAGTTCTGCGGTTAATATGACCAGCCCACTGCCACTTCAGTTTGCTAATTCGGTGGGCTATGTCAGTGACTCTGGTTCTCTGCTCACACCGCGTGAGGCTGCTTAAATCATCTGTTAAAGATGCGAAGGCCTTTGATCACTGCAGGGCAAAGGCCTCCATCATATAAATATGACGGGATAGTCACTAAAATTGCCAGGTAACTATGAGTTATGTTAAATGCTCCTGCTGCCAGCTGTGCGTGATGATGATAATGGGTGATGACGGGGAGGGGCAGAGAGGGGGCTCCGAGAATCAAGGTAAGACATAAATAAATGAATAAATGCGCCAGACAATCACACCAATCAACCTAGTCTCAAACTAGGGCAACCCCTGTACTATGAGGACTTGGTGACGAGAATTGGAATTACTACTGAGTTTCTTGCTGGTTCTTCTTGGTAGAAAGCTACTTTCCGAACCAGTGGTAGTTAACATAATATTTGACATTCATAAACGTTCTGTATGGACTTAAATTGAATAAAGAATATTTCATTTCATTTCATTTCAATTAACTGGGGGCGTCAACCCAGAACACCCAGACCCAAGAAAACTTAGAAAACGTAGTTTTCTAAATTGACTTGACCGGGAATCGAACCTGGGACCTTTCGCGCTTTGGGCGAACACTTTTTAGCCACTGCGCCATCGAGGCCGTCGTATTAACTATTATACTCAAAACTGGAATTCAAGACCAAAAAATCTACGACAGATAAGTCACTGTCAAATCTGTTAAAATCACTTACCTATGTCATTTTCAAGTGACGTTTTTAGGTTTCGCCAACCTTTTTAGCATTATTTTTCTTATTAAGCAGACTAAACTGTCAAGTTTCCATACATTGTTAAAATGTTGTGGGTAGATACCAAATGTTATTGACACCTGAAGTGTTACAAGCGCAATACCATGTTTGATTAAAATTACGGATGGTTAAGTTTTTATTAAGTGTCTTGTATTTAAATGAAAAAAAGTTACTAAAAATATTTTTTTAAATTATAGAATCACAATTACTTACCAATAAATAAATTACATCAGCGTTTTTAGAAAAAAGGGGTATACTATGGTACGATCATTTTATTGCAGTAGACAACATTGTAGAAGCTTTTTTGGTCTTGAATACCAGTTTTGGGTATAGGTACTTTTATTATTTTGTTTTCTATTGATAGACGACAATAATTGAGAGAGAGAGAAGGGATGTAACCAAAAACCCGTGAGAGCAGCGATGCTTCGGCATGAAGGTTGCCGGCTCGGTCGGGATGTATACCACGGCCTCACAGAAAACCGTCGTGGAACAGCTGCCTGCGCTGTGTGTTGCCGAGTTGATTTGATAGGTGGCAAATGAGCTGAAGGATCACCTGAAGTTTGAAGATTGACAGTGAATTGTGACTCTACTGGTTTTGCTGGTGTCTATGGGCGCTTGCCATCAGGTGATCCGTCTGCCACCTATGACATAAGTAAAGAACATTCAGATTGCATAAAGTGCGAATTGCAAAAGTCGTATAATAAAGGATACAAAAGTTGTCTGGAACTAATCGCAACATGCGTTAAGACCGCCTTATTATTGTAATAACAACATACATTTAAGGTTACCACTAGTTACGATCACTTCCAGAGAACCTTAGGGTACTGGAAATAAATGCGTACTATGGTAGTGTAGTACCTACTAATCAATATTCAATATTATGAATAAAAACATATTTTTAAGAAAAGCATTATTTATTTCAAATACCACTTTCACACTTCACACTTTCACTTCCACACTTCACACACTTTCTGCCACGCACCTCCTCATTGTGGAATCAACTTCCCGCAGCGGTATTTCCGAACCGGTACGACATTCAAATCTTCAAGAAACGAGCCTATACTTCCTAAAAGCCGGCAACGCATCCGCACTCCTTCTGGTGTAGCTGATGCCATGGGGCGGCGGTGTCACTTACCATCAGGTGACCCGCTTGCTCGTTTGCCTTCCTATAATATAAAAAAAAAAAAACCTTTTTTGGGGCCTAATTCACAACATACGGATAAGTTCTACTTAATTATTGCTACCTTAAAAACCACAGCTACGTTTTTTTCCGAACGTAAAAAAACGTAACATGTGCGTTATTATGTCAGGTCGGGTGTCTCAGAGTGAACCAGGCAGCCACATTTAACCACGATCATCAACATCAGCAACCCACGCTCGTCCACAGCTGGACATAGGTCTCCCCCAATGCACGCCACCGCTCCCGATTTTCGGCCAATCTCATCCAGCTCATTCCAGCCGGCCTTCGAATGTCGTCATCCATCTTGTAGCAGGGCGTCCATACTACGCTTACGAGTCGCGGTCTCCACTCAAGGACTTTATGGCTCCAACGTTGTCAGTTCTGCGGCTAATGTGACCAGCCCACTGCCACTTCAGTTTCCCTAATTCGGTGGGCTATGTCGGTGACTCTGTTCTCTTAACACGATAATTTCGGAAATCCGGCGTTGCCAAACTGTGCTAATATGAGCAAAAGAGAGGTGTTTATGTTCCCTTTCTGCCCAATAGTTAGCCATGTTAGCGTGCAGAGAGGTTGTGTGAGAAGAATTTTTATGATAATTGACTCAAAAAGTAAGATTTTTCCGCAATGTTCTTTGTTATTTAACTTTTTTGGTTGAAATGATATTGGTGTTTTTATATTTACACTCTTTTACATAGTAATCCTGTATTTAAATGCGCCATAATTCGTTGCTCTGCAAGTTAGCTTTCATGGTAAACATTTGAGGCTAGTTTAAAACATGGTTTGTCCACAATGAACCACTTGGGGAGGTGCAGATGAACCACGGTTCAATGTGTACCTCCCAATAGTGGTTAAATATGTACAAAGATTCTGATTATTTTTATTCCGAGAAACTATGCTTATGCAGAGTATGACGATTGTACTGGTCCCATTAGACTGTTCTGGCAAGGAAGAGTGGAATATTAAGTCTATCAAACGCGGAGAAAAATCCAAGAAGAGCGAGCATAGTTTTTATCGTCAGCTCATGGCGAATTAGCACCTTACCTACTTACTTACACTTCAATAAGTACAGTAGCAACTAAGTTAGTTAAGTCATTTTTGCCGTGTAAAGGCAACAAATGAATTTCTCGCTGATAAAGAAACTTAACTCGCTACGTACTTACTGTACTTATTGAAGTGTAGCTAGCTCAAGTAAGGGGTTCGGTTAGTATCGGTACAGCCATCCGGAGTTGTGGTTCGCGTCCCACCTGAACCCATCTAGAAGTTTTGAGTGCGACCCACACAAATTTCGCTTGTTCCCATCGAGTCCAAAGATTTAAACTATAACTAGATGGCGCACTCATTACTTCATTCGAGCCTCGTGAGATGTCTTTAACTTGATTGGCGTCCTACTCTAATAAGGTGACCACACGATTTAGATTTTCGATTACAATTATTTTTGTCAAACTCAGTCCACCCACGTGGGAGTCGGACATCGCTTTCTCTAGGAAACTCGTGAAGCCCATTCAAACTAGAAGGGCTAGCACGAACGTTTCAAAGTATCGTTTGAGTATTTATGAGCAATTTTGTATGAAAAAAAAACACAAGTTCCAAATTAAAATTCTTATTATGTATACGTACGATACGAAGAGACTACCGACTTTTCGAAAAGTTTGTGCTAGCCCTATTAGATTTTCTATTTACCTACCTATAATAATACACTCTGCGGCACATTTAACCGGCCATAGCGTATGTTCATACAAACGTACATACTTTACGATTTGAAGGTTCTATGGAGCAAGAATATTGACTAAAATTATTTTTTTTCACAAACTCTTGGGGAAACTGGGGACACTTGATCCCCATTGTTAGTTCTATAAAAACAAATCGTACATAGGTAGGCAATTTTGTTAACTACTGTTCCTCATTATTTGATTATTATATTTATTAGTGCTTCATATATTGCATTTTCCCAGAAGTTTCCAAAAGGATCAAGTGTCCCCTATTCTGGGAGACTTGATCCCAGTAACAGGTAGACTTGATCTTAGGGGATCAAATCTCTCTAATGCAAATTTGAAATAAATGAAAACCCGGTGTCTTTATAAAAGCATTATTTAATTTAACAAAATATTAAATTTATATTGCTTACATGTCTCACATGTCTCACTCAAGTTTAATTTCACATTGTCATCATTATTTTTAGTCACATCTGTCTAATAACATTTTTAAAGTTACCTTTAAACATTATTAACCCAATTCGGAAATACTTACAACGGAAAGATGGAAGGTACAGCCTTAACTTCCAACATTTTCCTTGATGCGGCAGGAAAATCCAGAAGAGCGAGCATAGAATATTTTAATCGTCAGCTCATGGCGAATAAGCACTTACCTACTACTTACGTTACCGTCGGCTTAACCCTTAATTCGACACGTCCAGTATACTTCCCATTGAACGAAAAAATAATACATAAAATTTGACCATGAATCTAAAACATTAGGTGTGTAATTTAACCCCTAAGTATCCACCTACACTGTGAAAAATTGGCAATGCTTTTACATTGATGGTACACGAGTTATCACCAGCGAGACGCAGAGGGAAGGACGAGCTACGCGGGCTCTCGGTAATTTGCATTTTATTCATTGTTTCACAACTTATTTTCTTGTATTATTATTAAAAACAAAAGATTACATATCCGAAAAGCTATGTATAATATTTTGATTGTCTTACTAAGTTTTGTTTAGTTTTTACGATGTCTACAACTTGCATGTCCAGTATACTTCCCGTTGCCGAATAACTAGTAAACACACTACTCAATACTATGTCCAGTATTCTTCCCCTTGCCAAAGTAACAGTCAATCGGATAATCGAGTAATTTTAGGGATCCGCACATAAAATAATAATTAATGTAAGCTTAAATTAATATTAGAGCTTCAAGTTCAGAGAACAGCGCTTAGTAGCATTAATGTTGCCTAAAAATGCTCCCTCTGCTATAGATAATGGGTCTGATGTACTGAACCTGAGAAGAGAAATTGTTGTGCAAGTATCTGAAGAGTTGTCTTCCTAACGTGTAATTGTCTTCCTAAGTGAAATTGAATCAATTCTAACCCGTCGGTCTCCCAGCCGGCGCCGGTTGGGCTCTCCAGGACAGGACGTTATCTGAGCCGGTCAATGGCCTCTCAATCTAAAACACTTGGGGCTGTTCCTGGCTTATCCAGGGCTATGGAGCGGGACACGGGCTCATAAGACGCACCCTAGTGCTGCGTCCCACTCATGGACAGCGACGCACACCAACACGGCCTTTACTCCAAACGTCCGGAGCTAAAAAAACCCTCGGGCAGCTCCTACTACCCTCCGATAAAGCCCTCACCGGGCGGTGTCCACATCACTGGAATGCGATGAGGGCGTCTAGGGCAAGAGTTCCTACAGAATTTTCCACAAATCCACACCCTGCTGGCTGCAGGGCGAAGTGCCACTCCGGTCACTTATGAAGGCTCCAGTCACTCAGAGGGCAATGAAGGGGGCCATGCTTGAAATCTCCTTGCGTGTCAGAAATGATGAGACCTGCAGGAGATCTAAGGTCGCAGACATAGCCTAAAGAGTTGCGTGGCTCAAGTGGCAATGGGCAGGCCACATTGGGAGGAGAATAGACGGCTTTGGGGCGGAAAGATCCTTGAGTGGAGGCCGCTTCAGGAAGTCGTAGCCACAGAGAACATTGAATATTAGGAAAGTCGTAGCCGTGGCAGGCCCCCTCAACCGGACCGACGGGACCGATCTGTCAGGAGAACTATTACGTCTATTGGCTGAAATGATGCTGATGATCTTTAGACCACTATGTTTAATATACTTAGAATTGATATCTCATATTTTTGAATAAGCTAAATGTCGTTTTTTATGAAATTTTATATAAAATAATGTCAAGACGTGTTTTTTCTACTTTATAGTTCCTAGAGCAACTTTGGTAATATAATTGTGGACAAATTATCTAAAAAATAAATATTATTCTACGGAATCCTTTGTTTCTTATATTCTATCCTTTCGACAACGGGAATACTGCACATAGTTGGAGTTCATCTAATTCTTATAAACTTGGCAACGTCCAGTATAATGGACATAGGTTTTCAGGGTAACTGAAATAGGTAGATTTTTTCAGATATTTTTCCCAGGATCCTTGACAAGCTAAAACCAAAATCTAGTAACTAATTGACAAATTTAATTAAAAAAAAATCTTGTCGAATTAAGGGTTAAGAGCGATTTACACTTCAATAAGTACAGTAGCAAGCTAAGTTAGTTAAGTCATTTTTGCAGTGTAAACGCCGTGTAAAGGCAAAAATGAATTAACTCGCTGATAAAGCAACTTAACTCGCTACGTACTGTAGGTACTTATTGAAGTGTAGCTCGCTCAAGTAAGGAGTTCGGTTAGTATTACAGCCATCCGGAGTTGTGGGTTCGAGTCCCACCTGAACCCATCTATGAAGTTTTGAGTGCGACCCACACAATTTCGAAGGTGAATAGCTTGTTATTATAATAATGTGTAGGTATCATTTTCCAAGATTACTTAAACTCTCATTTATAATCATGTAAAGTAAACTGACAGATGAAAATGACAAGTTTCTATGCATTTTGACATTTTGCATGTGTCAAATTGAGTGATAATGTATGGGGATGACACATCGACATCTGTCAGTTTCTTTACATGATTAAGAATCAGAGTATAGTTAATAATACTTTTGTGACAAGTTTTTTAGAAAGCTTTTTGAAAATAATTTTAATGTATATACGAAACATCACTATTAATTGGTGGTATGGTTTTTGAAATAATTATCCACCGTACCACTGGGGGTACGGGCGGTGGTACGGTGGGTCAGAAGCGGTAGGTCGCTTCGCTAACAAACATAGTAAAAAACATACCTACGGGTCGAATTGAGAAAATAATGTAGGTATGTATTTTCTCATGAGCGTACTGTTTTGTCCTATAAGTACCAGGCTAACATAAAGTACTAAGAGGTGGTTATAAGACATTGATATTTTTTGTCTAAGCAAAGATACAAATTACGATTATTAGTACCTACCTCCTATATAAATTTATGATTTCCTGGTACTTTCATGTCGAATTTCCTGTGACATAAGATATACAATAAAATTTTATAATATCCTTTTATTAATCACCCAGGTGAATTTATCTGGGTGATGAGACGAAGTCATATACATACAAATGAAATGAAATCGGCTGCCATGTTATTTAATTATAGGAGGCGGTAGGTAAGTACTAATAATCGTAATTCGTATCTTTGCTAGACAAAAAATATCAATGTTCTCTAAAACCACCTCTTTGTACTTTATGTTAGCCTGGTACTTATAAGACAAAACAGTATGCTCATGAGAAAATACACATCCCTACATTATTGTATACCTATCAGCAGGTCGGCCTAACGAGTCAGTGTGTGACTGGTTGGGAATGATTTAGGAAAGGTCTCCCAACGTGTCACAGTGTGGTGACTGGTTGGGAATTATTTAAGAAGGATCTCCCAACGTGTTACAGTGTGACTGGTTCGGAATTATTTTACAAATTTTTCCCAACGAGTTACAGTGTGACAGGTTTCAGTGTGACTCGATGGGAACAAGCGACAATTTCAAAGGTGAATAGCTTGTTATTATAATAATGTGTAGGTATCTTTTTTCAAGATTACTTATACTCTCATTTATAATCATGTAAAGTAAACTGACAGATGAAAATGACAAGTTTCTATGCATTTTGACATTTTGCATGTGTCAAATTGAGTGATAATGTATGGGGATGACACATCGACATCTGTCAGTTTACTTTACATGATTATGAATCAGAGTATAGTTAATAATTTTTGTGACAAGTTTTTTAGTAGCATTTTTTAAAGATTCAGTTTATTCTCATTGAATCTCATAGGTAGTCTATTGTTTTCTCTTTTCACCATTTTGACAAAATGACACGTGAAAATGTCAAAGAAATTATAGAACTGTTGTACGAATAAAGTGTTGTGTGTGAATTATTATCTATTATTTAACTATTTAAGTACTATTTATTATCTTAATAATGCCAACGTGATAGAAATTAAGTGCCTCTACGCTAGTATATTGTATTTTTAAGTGGTATTTAGGCAAGAAATAATAAATGTTTGTAAGTATTGCGTACGGATGGCAACTCACCATGCTTAGAAATCCGTCGAATTTCTTCATTCGATTCTCAACTTAAAGTCAAGCTACTACACACCATAAATTAGGATTCCAGCCATACCATCTGGTTGGATGGTGGTCCACTACCCTGCGCATTACTCGAAATTTTATACCACCCACCACCTCACTGTAGAATTAACTTCCCGCAGCGGTATTTCCGAACCGGTACGACATTCAAATCTTCAAGAAACGAGCCTACTTATCCCCATTGTAGATGCGATAGAAGATACATAATGACGCTGCATCTCTACGCAACGACAGACGATCGAGCGTGTCAGAGAGAGCCTGGTAGTCGACGATTGTGACTGCTCCTCGCTGACTCTTTAGTAATTAATAACTATTGTATTTTTAGCCTAATCGGGAGAATCAACCAGGGCAACCTGGAAGCCCTGGGTATCCGCCCACTCAGCAGCCGATGGGGAACCCACCGGTACATCAGCATTGGGGGTTCCCATCACCTGAGCAACAGATGGGGTACCCACCAGTCCATCGGCATTGGGGGCACCCATCACCTGAGATGGGGTACCCACCGACACAACAGCAGCCGGGGTACTCACCCCCTGGGCAACAGATGGCGAATCCACCGATACAAGAGCAGCCGGGGTACCCACCCCCTGGGCAACAGACGGGGTATCCAGCCCCTGGACAGCAGCAGGGTATTTAATTTTATTTTTTGAACACTTGTGTTGCTCAGTACCACGACTCCGCGAGGAAAAAATCCTACTGGGTGTCCTGGCAGGTCGCGCATTTGGGAAGGGCTGCATTGCGCCAAACAATTTGACTCAAAGTGGCGAGCGCGATTTGCAGTACGGTCCAGTCCCGGCTGTGGGGTACCCGACCGCGATTGCGCTGAGATGGAAACCCCAGGGGTTTTGGTTAGGGTTAGAGTCCCACACACCACCTTGTCCCCCACATGTGGCAAGGTGAAGGCCATGATGGTTTCCCCTGGGAAAAAAAAAAGTTCAATATCCGGGTGTAATATAAACCTAAGTATATATTTGTATTCTGTATTAAGAATACTAGTAGTAGTGCCCAAGCACCCTTTGGACTCCAGTCATTTGTCTACAGGGCAGGTTTGTGGAGGCCGCAGCCGTGGCAGGCCTCCCACCAGGTGGACCGACGATCTGGTGAAGGTCGCGGGAGTCCCTTGGATGCGCGTGGCACAGGACCGATCTGTGTGGAGAACTTTGGGGAAGGCCTATGTCCAGCAGTGGACGTCTATTGGCTGAAATGATGATGATTTGTCTACAGGGCAGGGTCAGCAGGGCTTTATCAAGGAATGGAAGGAATTCGGGTCGAAACTCGGCTGCGGATGCTGCGGCCTCTGTCTGGCGTGGGTAGTGTGCTCCTGCTGCGCGATGTTGCTGATGTGCGGTGACGAGGATGAGGAGGGAGAGGAGTCCAAGGATCAAGGTGAGAAAGAAGTATAGCATATTCATATTCATATTCATATTCTTTATTGCACTCCATATGTTACAAAAGGTGTTAAAAAACAGAATAGGAACAGAATAGTTACAATATGGACCCTGCGGGCACGGCAAAGGTAAGAGAGGGGATGAGACACCTTACGCTTAATTAGTAATCATTAGATGATTTATTTCAAATATGCAGCATCAGGCTATACAGGGTGTATCTGTGAACACTTTACATTCCACTTAACCACGTGTTCTACCAATCATTCTGACAATTTTTGTTCTATGACTCTTTGACAATTCGACATATAAAAATTTTCACCCTTTCATACAAAGTCGATCACGTGGACTTGGTCATTTTGTATGGGGAGGCGAAAATTTTTTCGAAGGAATTTGGAAAAGTTGTTGAACAAATGTTGTTGAACAACAAATGGTTCCAAATCAAATCAAATCAAATCAAAATATCTTACTTCAATTTAAGTCCTTTACAGAACATTTATGAATGTCAAATTTTATAATCTACTGCTGATTCGGAAGGTCAATTTCTACCGAGAAGAATCAGCAAGAAACTCAGTAGAACTTAATCTTTTCAAATTTGTTATCATAAAATTTTTAAAGAATTAAATAAAATTTAAATTTCATAATACATAACACTGTGTAGGTGAACAGTTTATCATTTCCACAAATTCTTGTCATTTAGGTATTCTTCAATTGTATAATAGGCATTTGCCATCAAATAAGATTTAACTTTAGATTTAAATTTATATATGGGTAAATCAACAAGGGTTGTGGTAATTTGTTTAAAAATTTAATGGTTGATAGAACACGTGGTTAAAGGGATATAAATGTTCACAGATACACCCTGTATACAGTCCCACTACTTAACCAGCGTGCTAAGCGCTGTGCACGGACGTATATATAGCTTTGTCAAGGGGGGTGTCCCACATTGCAAAACAATTACTTTTTTTTTTTTTTTGTGGTATGGCTGCTAAGTGCTTTCACGAGCACATTTAACTCTGCCAACGTCGAGTGATTATAAGAGACACGTATAATACAAAATAAAATTGACCGGTTGTGACGAGAATAGCTTTTCTTGATATTATTAATAATTGAGTCTTAACACCAACTAGAACAAACAAAACAACAAATAACAAACACATATAGACGACACAATGTTAAGAGGGAGATTCACTTCAAAACAATTACGAACCACCCCCCAATCACCAAAAAATCTACGACAGATACGTCACTGTCAAATCTGTTAATGTCACTTATGTCATTCTCAAGTGACGTTTTCAGGTTTCGCCAACCTTTTTGGCATTATTTTACTAACTTAGTTACTTTATCGGTATTTTGTTTTCTTTTGATAGACGAAGATAACTGAGAAGAGAGGAAGGGCTGGCAAAAACCCGTGAGAGAGCGACGCTTCGGCATGAAGGTGGTGGCTCGGCCGGAATGATACCACGGCCTCACAGAAAACCGGCGTGAAGCCAAGTTGATATTTAACAGGGTATAGGCGTCCCGATCCGAGGGGTAGGGGGTTTTCATGTGATAGGTGGCAAATGAGCTGAAGGATCACCTGAAGTTTGAAGATTGACAGTGAATTGTGACTCTACCAGTTTTGCAGGTGTCTATGGGCGCTTACCATCAGGTGATCCGTCTGCCTGTCTGCCACCATGACATAGAAGAACATTCAGATACATAGACTGCAGAATGCCAAATGCCAAAAATCGTAGAACAAACTATCCAAAGGTTGTCTGGAAGTAAACGCAACAAGGAAAAAGGAAATCGACGAATTTTTGTACGATAAAAATGTTGTTCATTTTAACCCTGAAACAATATCTGCAAACTACATAATATATCTTCTATACTATTTATAAAGAGATAACTTCTTTAGACAACGACAAGGCTTATAGGTAAACCGAAAACACGAAACGCTTGCGCGATGTAATTGGACACAGCGCCATCTATTGGTTCATCTTCTGAATTACCGAAGCGAAGTGAGGGCGGGCCACTTATATTATACTATACTAAAATGTTTAAATGTATGTGAATAAATGAATGAGTATGATATGTTCAGAATGGTTGACTTACGTAATAGTTGTAGGTACGATACAACCAACAACAACAAGTCATTACGACAAGGCGGTCTTATTTATTTATTTAGTACAGTGGCCAGCACATCAAGTTACTACAAACTGTCAAATTTCCTCAGTTGATATTGAACCAAACTTGTTTGACATAAAAGTGAGGTTTGGATTGAAGAAATTTGACAGATTGTAGTAACTTGATGTGCTGGCCACCGTACAATTTTTCTTACAAACTAACAGATGTCACCATCCAAAACGCTTAGGTATAAGATTAGCCAGTTATAAATTAATAATGTCAATAGTATTAATTTATGCTTGTTGCGATTACTTAACAGACAACTTTTGGATAATGGAAAGAAACAACGAGTTATTGTACGGTAGTATCTATACTAATCATTTTATTAAATAAAAACAAATGTATATAAAGTATTGTTTATTTCAATTAACTTTACTTCGGCTCTGTTTCACAATAACGGATAAGTTCTACATATAAGTTGTAATATTTATGTTACTTATTGCTACCATAAAACCCTTGTCGAATAAGGGTGAGAGCGATTACACTTCAATAAGTACAGTAGCAAGCTAAGTTAGTTAAGTCATTTGCAGGTAAACGCCGTGTAAAGGCAAAAATGAATTAACTCGCTGATAAAGCAACTTAACTCGCTACGTACTGTAGGTACTTATGAAGGTAGCTCGCTCAAGTAAGGAGTTCGGTTAGATTACAGCCATCCGGAGTTGTGGGTTCGAGTCCCACCTGAAACCATCTATGAAGTTTTGAGTGCGACCCACACAATTTCGAAGGTGAATAGCTTTATTATAATGTGTAGGTATCATTTCCAAGATTACTTAAACTCTCATTTATAATCATGTAAAGTAAACTGACAGATGAAAATGACAAGTTTCTATGCATTTTGACATTTGCATGTGTCAAAGAGTGATAATGTATGGGATGACACATTCGAAATCTGTCAGTACTTTACATGATTAAGAATCAGAGTATAGTTCATATAACTTTTGTGACAAGTTTTTTAGTAGCATTTTTAAAAGATTCAGTTTTGGTTTATTTCTCATGAATCTCATAGTCTATGTTTTCTCTTTTCACCATTTTGACACAAATGACACGTGAAAATGTCAAAGAATTATAGAACTGTTGTACGAATAACAGTGTTGTGTGTGAATTGTAATCTATTATTGAACATATTAAGGTACTATTTAATATCTTAATAATGCCAACGTGATAGAAATTAAGTGCCTCTTCGCTAGTATATTGTATTTAAGTGATATTTAGTCAAGAAACAATAGGTAAATGTTTGTAAGTATTGTGTAACGGATGGCAACTCACCATGCTTAGAAATCCGTCGAATTTCTTCATTCGATTCTCAACTTAAAGTCAAGCTACTACACACCATAAATTAGGATTCCATACCTACCATCTGGTTGGATGGTGGTCCACTACCGTGCGCTTTGCTCGAAATTTTATACCACGCACCTCCTCACTGTGGAATCAACTTCCCGCAGCGGTATTTCCGAACCGGTACGACATTCAAATCTTCAAGAAACGAGCCTACTTATCCCCATTGTAGATGCGATAGAAGATACTATAATGACGCTGCATCTCTACGCAACGACTGACGATCGAGCGTGTCAGAGAGAGCCTGGTGGTCGATTATGACTGCTCCTCGCTGACACTCTTAAGTAATAACTATTGTATTTTTAGCCTAATCGGGAGAATCAACCAGGGCAGGGAAACCCTGGGTATCCGCCCACTCAGCAGCCGATGGGGAACCCACCGGTACATCAGCATTGGGGGTACCCATCACCTGAGCAACAGATGGGGTACCCACCTGTACATCGGCATTGGGGGCACCCATCACCTGAGATGGGGTACCCACCGACACAACAGCAGCCGGGGTACTCACCCCCTGGGCAACAGATGGCGAATCCACCGATACAAGAGCAGCCGGGGTACCCACCCCCTGGGCAACAGACGGGGCATCCAGCCCCTGGACAGCAGCAGGGTATTTAACCTTGATTTTATTTTTTGAACACTTGTGTTGCTCAGTACCACGACTCCGCGAGGAAAAAATCCTACTGGGTGTCCTGGTAGGTCGCGCATTTAGGAAGGGCTGCATTGCGCCAAACAATTTGACTCAAAGTGGCGAGCGCGATTTGCGGCACGGTCCAGTCCCGGCTGTGGGGTACCCGACCGCGATTGCGCTGAGATGGAAACCCCAGGGGTTTTGGTTAGGGTTAGAGTCCCACACACCACCTTGTCCCCCACATGTGGCAAGGTGAAGGCCATGATGGTTTCCCCTGGGAAAAAAAAAAGTTCAATGTCCGGGTGAAATATAAACCTAAGTATCTATTTGTATTCTGTATTAAGAATACTAGTAGTAGTGCCCAAGCACCCTTTGGACTCCAGTCATTTGTCTACAGGGCAGGTTTGTGGAGGCCGCAGCCGTGGCAGGCCTCCCACCAGGTGGACCGGCGATCTGGTGAAGGTCGCGGGAGTCCATTGCATGCGGGTGGCACAGGACCGATCTGTGTGGAGATCTTTGGAGGATGCCTATGTCCAGCAGTGGACGTCTATTGGCTGAAATGATGATTTGTCTACAGGGCAGGGTCAGCAGGGCTTTATCAAGGAATGGAAGGAATTCGCGTCGAAACTCGGCTGCGGTTGCTGCGGCCTCTGCCTGGCGTGGGTGGTATGCTCATGCTGCGCGATGTTGCTGATGTGGGTGACGAGGATGAGGAGGGAGAGGAGTCCAAGGATCAAGGTGAGAAAGAAGTATAGCATCAGGCTATACAGGGTGTATCTGTGAACATTTACATCCAATTAACCACGTGTTCTACCAATCATTCTGAACAATTTTTGTTCTATGACTTTTGACAATTCGCATAAAAAATTTTCAGCTTTCCATACAAAGTCGATCACGTGACTTGGTCATTTTGTATGGGGAGGCGAAAATTTTTTCGAAGAATTTGGAAAAGTTGTTGAACAAATGTTGTTGAACAACAAATGGTTCAAATCAAATCAAATCAAATCAAAATATCTTTATTCAATTTAAGTCCTTTACAGAACATTTATGAATGTCAAATTTTATAATCTACTGCTGATTCGGAAGGTCAATTTCTACCGAGAAGAATCAGCAAGAAACTCAGTAGAACTTAATCTTTTCAAATTTGTTATCATAAAATTTTTAAAGAATTAAATAAAATTTAAATTTCATAATACATAACACTGTGTAGGTGAACAGTTTATCATTTCCACAAATTCTTGTCATTTAGGTATTCTTCAATTGTATAATAGGCATTTGCCATCAAATAAGATTTAACTTTAGATTTAAATTTATATATGGGTAAATCAACAAGGGTTCGTGGTAATTTGTTAAAAATTTAATGGTTGATAGAACACGTGGTTAAAGGGATGTAAATGTTCACAGATACACCCTGTATACTGTCCCACTTAATCAGCGTGCTAAGCGCTGTGCACGGACGTATATATAGCTTTGACAAGGGGGGTGTCCCACATTGCAAAACAATTACGAACCACCCCCCAATCACCAAAAAATCTACGACAGATACGTCACTGTCAAATCTGTTAATGTCACTTATGTCATTCTCAAGTGACGTTTTCAGGTTTCGCCAACCTTTTTGGCATTATTTTACTAACTTAGTTACTTTATCGGTATTTTGTTTTCTTTTGATAGACGACGATAACTGAGAAGAGAGGAAGGGCTGGCAAAAACCCGTGAGAGAGCGACGCTTCGGCATGAAGGTGCCGGCTCGGCCGGAATTATACCACGGCCGCACAGAAAACCGGCGTGAAGCCAAGTTGATATTTAACAGGGTATAGGCGTCCGATCCGAGGGGTAGGGGGTTTTCATGTGATAGGTGGCAAATGACCTGATGGATCACCTGAAGTTCGAAGGTTAACAGTGAATTGTGACTACCAGTTTTGCGGGTGTCTATGGGCGCTTGCCATCAGGTGATCCGTCTGCCACCTATGACATAGGTAAGGAACAATCAGATTGCATAATGTGCGAATTGCAAAAGTCGTAAAATAAAGGATACAAAAGAATAGAATAGAAAAAAATTTATTCAGTGTAATAACAGACAGAATAGGCTGTCTGGAACTAATCGCAACAAGCGTTAAGACCGCCTTATTATTGTACAATAACAACATACACTATAAAAAGGTCTTATCACTTTTACGATCACTTCCAGGGAACCTTAGGGTACTGGAAATAAATTGAGTAAAAACATATTTTTAAGAAAAGCATTGTTTATTTCAAATACCTTTTCTTGGAGTCTATTTCACAACATACAGATATACCTTAACCACACAGAGAGCTACGTTTTTTTTCCGAACGTAAAAAAAAGTAACATACCTATGCGTTACTACCTATGTATTTTATATTAAATCCATGCATTCGAATGCCCGAATGCGGAATTTCGAATTCGGAAAGCGATTTCGGAAAACGCATGTGTGTGGCCAGCCTATACTCTGATTCTTAAGTAAAGTAAACTGACAGATGTCAATGTGTCATCCCCATACATTATCACTCAATTTGACAGATGCAAGATGTCAAAATGTATGGAAACTTCACATTTGCATCTGTCAGTTTACTTCACATGATTATGAATCAGAGTATTATATTTTATGATTAAGTAATTCATGATTTATCTTTACATTGTGGAACCATCTTATTAAAATTCATACATATGAAACAGGCTCTAAGTCAAATTATTTAGATTGTAGTTTTTTTAAATAAAATGTTCAATATTCGTCGGCGAATGGATAATCCGGATGAAAGGAACTGTAACAAAAAATAAATAAATAAATTGAGACAATAGCACACACATTGTCCTGGTCCCAAACTAAGGGTTTCCCTTGTACATACTATGGAAACCAGAAACAACGAAGGAACCACAAACACCCAGTCCCAACGCAAATATCTGTTTCATCAACAAACATTTGTGTTGGTGCGGGAACCCGCGACCCTTGCGTCTCATCCGGCGCTCAAACCATTGCGCTAAACGGGTCGTCAAAACGGGTAAAATGACTTCATTATTTTGTATAAACACTTCCCAGCACAACACACACACTACAACACTTTTTATGTACCTATGATTATTCCGAATAAATTCATTTCATTCATTCATTCCAGCTGTGGGATTCCACGGCTATCTTCGGCATGAACCGGTCTTCCGGGATTGAACCGGTCTCCCTGCTTTAAAGTTCTTCAACTACTTAGTACACATATCTCCTCCCCACTCTGGCGAAGAAGGGAGCGTCGTTAGGGGTTTAGTCAGTAGGCCTGAGAGCCCAACATTACCCGTCTACCCCCCGGTGGACGTCCCAGACCAGCGGCATTCCCCCAACGAGGAAAAACAGTGACCGGCAAAAAATCTTGAAATTATCGGGCGAGTTGTCCCATAAACAGCTGTAACTTACTCTCCCAAATCGCAGAACCGTCCGTGGCACTCTAGAGAGGCGATCTGCTTCTGGTCTTCTGGCTTCAACTGGAAGTCCAGCACATCGAAGTTGTGTGCGAGTCTGTCCTTGCGCACGGATTTGGGTATGACGACCAGCCCTCGATCGATGGCGTACCTGGAACAAGAGAGAAAGTCAGGGATTGGGGAAGCATCAGCCAACGATGGTGTTTCCGAGCAGATTTTCCATCAGGCGATTATGGTCAAGCGTTGGCCTCATCATCATTAGCAACCCACGCTCGTCCACAGCTGGACATAAGGTCTCCCTCAATGCACGCCACCGCTCCCGATTTTCGGCCACTCTCATCCAGCTCACAGCAGCCTTCGAATGTCGTCATCCCATCTTGTAGCAGGGCGTCCAACACTACGCTTACCGAGTCGCGGTCTCCACTCAAGGACTTTATGGCTCCAACGGTTGTCAGTTCTGCGGCTAATGTGACCAGCCCATTGCCTCTTCAGTTTGCTAATTCGGTGGGCTATGTCGGTGACTCTGGTTCTCTGTCGGAGCGTTGGCCTATAGGCTAGTAAAAAAAAGATACTTTTAGTTGTGGGAGACCTCAACATGAAAAGGCCGGCTCGGGTTGATATCACTACTTCACAGAAAACCAGCGTGAAGCAGCCAGGGACTGCTGTGTTTCGCCGAGTGAGTGAGGGTACCGGAGGCCCTTGGGGGGAAACGGGGTTAAGGGTTGGCAGCGCACTTGTGACTTGTGTTGCAGGTGTCAATGGCCGGTGGTAATCGCAGGAGGTCTATGGTCACGGACATAGCCCAAAGAATTGCGTGGCTGAAGTGGCAAGGGCACATTGCGAGGAGAACAGACGGCCGTTTGGGTGGAAAGGTCCTTGAGTGGAGGCCACGCGCAGGAGGCCACAGCCGTGGCAGGCCTCCCACCAGGTGGACCGACGATCTGGTGAAGGTCGCGGGAGTCCATTGGATGCGGGTGGCACAGGACTGATCTGTGTGCAGAACTTTGGGGGAGGCCTATGTCCAGCAGTGGACGTCTATTGGCTGAAATGATGATGATCATGATGAATCGCTCACCATCACATGATCCGTCTGCTCATTTGCCACCTATCACATAAAAAAACTTAAGGTGTTTTTATAGTGGCACAGAATAATGGCTGGCCTTAGCCTGTGCCACTATAAAAAGACCTTAAGTCTTCTGAGTCTACTCACCTGATGAGTACTTGAGGCACGCTCTTTTTGTACTTATCAGCTATGTTCTTCAGTCTAGGGTCATCAAGCAAGGTTGGGCTTGCCAGGCTTAGCCCAGGGTCTATCAGACTATTCCGTGGTAACAGGAGTGGTCTTCCACCTTTGGTTTCATCATCATCACAGCCTGTTGCAGTCCACTGCTGGACATAGGCCTCTCCAAATACTCGCCACTTTGATCGATCTTCGGCTACTCGCATCCAGCTCCAGCCAGCCCTCTTGCGCAGATCGTCACTCCATCTGGCCTGAAGTCGTCCTACACTACGTTTACCTTTGGTTTATTCTGGTCTAAATGTCAAATAACAGCATCTAATGGCTTCCTACCTTGAGCATGGCCTGCACTACTCAAATTAGCTCTGGTCTATCCATCTAAAGCATGGTCTTTTCAGTCTACTACAGAAGACCAAAAACCAGCACCACAAAAAATCCTACTACTACCCGGTCTACTCACCTAATGAGTACTTGAGGCACGCTCTTCTTGTACTTATCAGCTATGGTCTTCAGTCTAGGGTCGTCCATCAGGTTGGGCTCGCCTGGCTTCGCCCAGGGTCTGTCGGGGGACCCGAGCGGGGAGTAGGCGGTGATCGCCATGCCATGGGACTGGGAGTACCCTATGAGCTTCTGATTGTTTAAGTAGGGGTGGACTTCGATCTGGGGGCAAGAGACATCGTTATAATATATGCCATGCTATGACTGGCCGGATGGCGCATTTGGTAGTGACCCTGCCTCATACGCCAATGGTCGTGGGTTCGATCCCACCCTGGACAAACATTTGTGTGACGAACACTTGTGTTTGTTCAGTGTCTGGGTATTATGCATATATTTAAGTATTGTATTTGTGATCCTCTGTTGACTGTTACAGATATCTTAATCTTATGCTACTGTGATGTGTGAATTTATTATTATTATTTAGAGACTATTAATACTTACAGATTACCTAAGTTGCGAGTAAAGTAAATATCAGTAAAGTAAAACAAAAATATTTAACTGTGGGAGAGCAACGCTTCGGCATGAACGGACCGGCTCGACCGAAGTGATACCACTGTTTCACAGAAAACCGGCGTGAAGCAGCCCCTGTGCTGTGTTTCGCCGAGTGAGTGAGGGTACCGGAGGC
The DNA here is from genome assembly GCA_014851415.1 of Cnaphalocrocis medinalis. NCBI lineage: Eukaryota > Metazoa > Arthropoda > Insecta > Lepidoptera > Crambidae > Cnaphalocrocis > Cnaphalocrocis medinalis. Next base: position 661,356 of record CM026303.1, read on the forward strand.
CCACCCGGGAGGAAGGGGATTAAAGGTTAGCAGCGCACTTGTAACTCCACTGGTGTTGCAGGTGTCCATGGGCGGCGGCAATGCTTCACGCCGGTTTTCTGTGAGGCAGTGGTCACTCCGGTCGAGCCGGCCCATTCATGCCGAAGCATGGCTCTTCACAATACCAACGCACCTGATGCATAGCAGGCTTAATCTTCGCAGCAGCCAGCAATCGATCCAACTGCCTCTTATTAAAGTTGGAGACGCCGATGCTTCGAGCGAGACCCTTCTGGTTGATCTTCTCCATCTCTTTCCAAGTCTCCACGTAGTCTGCTGAGGAGATGGCGCGCCTGCCGGCGGCGTCTTCTGGCCAGTTCTCTGGACCTTCCTGGAAATAAAAAAAATACTGAAGCTGATAGATTTTGGTAAATATCGTTGCCAAAATTTACTACTATTTTAGTAGTCTTCTATACCAGTGTTTCCCAAACTTTGTTATGCCATGGCCCGGTAAATTTTCACACTGACCCTTCGTGACCCACTAAGTACCTACTTTCAAACTCAAGCTGGTTCCATTAAGGTTAAATTATACACATTTATTAAAAGTAGAAACGTTTATTAGTGTCGAGGACTGAACCTCGATGTATGAAACCTCATTTGTGTACTTTTATGGCGCGAAGAATATTTTGTTCTTTTTTCAAATATCGCTGCTCTTTTGTTTTATACGTTAATAATTTTCTGCACCTTTTATAGGACATTGAGCGAACATAAAAATAAAAAAAAATCGTTTATTGTCTCTTAAAAACATAATTAAGTATAAGTAGGTACAGTGGCCAGCACATCAAGTTACTACAATCTGTCAAATTTCCTCAGTTGATATTGAACCAAACACGTTTGACATAAAAGTGAAGTTTGATTGAAGAAATTTGACAGATTGTAGTAACTTGATCTGCAGGCCACCGTACATTAGTTGAGAAAGGAGAACAAATTTGAGACAAAGGGACGAACATGTAATGTTTACGCATTAAATTAACTTTTTATACAGTTTTTACTTTGTCCATTATTACTAAATACCACCCCCACGTCTACCGAATCCCGCCGGCGCATAGGCTGCCGGTACAACTATGTAGGTACTAATATTTTGTAAGTGCGAAGTATGCAGCTGTTTCTTATTTTCGCAGCTCTAAAATTCCCTATTATAATAACTAACCTTCCAAGCCTGCGGGAAGTGTATGAGGTACAGATCCAAGTACTCGAGGCCCAGGTTCCTGAGCGTGACGCGCGCGGCCGGCTCTACGCAGTCGGGGCGGTGGCACGTATTCCAAAGCTTCGAGGTTACAAATAATTCTTCCCTGGAAGAGAGATTTGGGTAAACGTGGGATAGATGCCGTAGTAGGATAGACGCCTAAGAAAACACTACACTCTCAGTCTTTCGTTTAAAATCGAAAGACAATTTGTGTTCCCATAGGTCGCTACGTTTTTTCTAAGGCATCTATCCTCCTATGGCATCTATCCCACGTTTATCCTACATTTTTATGCTAGAGACGAGACATGTGCGTTGTTTGTGTGTGTGGGTGTGTGTGTGTGTGTGTATGTGTGTGCATTACATGCATGTGTCCGCAGTAAACGTATATGTGTAATCATGCTTCTGAGATAGTGTTTTTGTGTGTGTGTATGCCATTTATTTATTGATTTATTCTTTATTGCACGAAATATAATGTACAATTGGCGAACTTAGTGCCTTTCAGCATTCTCTACCAGTTAACCGTTGGCTGAGTCAGAAAATCCATCTTAAATTATGTGTGTTTGTTTTAGTGTGCAATACATACATGTTTTCGAGCGCACATGCTTGCTTCTGAGATGTTGTGTATGTGTGTGTGTGTGAGCCATCTTGTATGTTAGCTGTTGGTCAAGTGTATGAGGTACAGGTCCAGGTACTCGATGCCCAGGTTCCTGAGCGTGACGCGCGCGGCCGGCTCTACGCAGTCGGGGCGGTGCACTGTGGGCTCCCCATAGGTCATTCAAGGAAGGTATGTATTATTTAATTTTAGCATTATTGGTATTTTTTTTCATATCTTTATATTTATAACAACCGTGCTACGACAAGGCCTATAAAGTAACTTTTTATTATGTGCTGTGTTCTTCATCGAAACTTTTAACTACTTTCTCACAGAGTTACACGATCGATATCTATGTGACGATATAAAGGAATATCTGTTAATTTTAATTAATGTCAATTTATCTGCCTTCACTTGCCTCTGTGACTGGTGGCCAGCTCGTAGCAAATGCTACGAGTTTGCTACGAGATTCCGATTAATCTCTAGTTTTTAACAAAGAGTGTTAGTAACTCTTTGTTTGGTTTCAGGTTCAACTTTAAAGTGTTATTTCACTAGAATGCTTGTGTTAGACACATGGTTGCCCATTAAAGACAGTACATCTGACCCTGACAGAAGTCAACGTGTTTTTCAAACTCTAACGCAGCTATTGCCAGATGTTGAAAATGTTAACACTGAAAACTTACAGAATAGAATTTATAGCCTTTGTTCGAGAGCAACGCTTCGGCATGAACGGACCGGCTCGACCGAAGTGATACCACTGTTTCACAGAAAACCGGCGTGAAGCAGCCCTGTGCTGTGTTTCGCCGAGTGAGTGAGGGTACCGGAGGCCCACCCGGGAGGAAGGGATTAAAGGTTAGCAGCGCACTTGTAACTCCACTGGTGTTGCAGGTGTCCATGGCGCGGCAATGCTTCACGCCGGTTTTCTGTGAGGCAGTGGTCACTCCGGTCGAGCCGGCCCATTCATGCCGAAGCATGGCTCTTCACAATACCAACGCACCTGATGCATAGCAGGCTTAATCTTCGCAGCAGCCAGCAATCGATCCAACTGCCTCTTATTAAAGTTGGAGACGCCGATGCTTCGAGCGAGACCCTTCTGGTTGATCTTCTCCATCTCTTTCCAAGTCTCCACGTAGTCTGCTGAGGAGATGGCGCGCCTGCCGGCGGCGTCTTCCGGCCAGTTCTCTGGACCTTCCTGGAAATAAAAAAAGTACAGAAGCTGATAGATTTTGGTAAATATCGTTGCCAAAATTTACTACTATTTTAGTAGTCTTCTATACCAGTGTTTCCCAAACTTTGTTATGCCATGGCCCGGTAAATTTTCACACTGACCCTTCGTGACCCACTAAGTACCTACTTTCAAACTCAAGCTGGTTCCATTAAGGTTAAATTATACACATTTATTAAAAGTAGAAACGTTTATTGTGTCGAGGACTGAACCTCGATGTATGAAACCTCATTTGTGTACTTTTATGGCGCGAAGAATATTTTGTTCTTTTTCAAATATCGCTGCTCTTTTGTTTTATACGTTAATAATTTTCTGCACCTTTTATAGGACATTGAGCGAACATAAAATAAAAAAAATCGTTTATTGTCTCTTAAAAACATAATTAAGTATAAGTAGGTACAGTGGCCAGCACATCAAGTTACTACAATCTGTCAAATTTCCTCAGTTGATATTGAACCAACACGTTTGACATAAAAGTGAAGTTTGATTGAAGAATTTGACAGATTGTAGTAACTTGATCTGCAGGCCACCGTACATTAGTTGAGAAGGAGAACAAATTTGAGACAAAGGGACGAACATGTAATGTTACGCATTAAATTAACTTTTTATACAGTTTTTACTTTGTCCATTATTACTAAATACCACCCCCACGTCTACCGAATCCCGCCGGCGCATAGGCTGCCGGTACAACTATGTAGGTACTAATATTTTGTAAGTGCGAAGTATGCAGCTGTTTCTTATTTTCGCAGCTCTAAAATTCCTATTTAAAACTAACCTTCCAAGCCTGCGGGAAGTGTATGAGGTACAGGTCCAGGTACTCGAGGCCCAGGTTCCTGAGCGTGACGCGCGCGGCCGGCTCTACGCAGTCGGGGCGGTGGCACGTATTCCAAAGCTTCGAGGTTACAAATAATTCCTCCCTGGAAGAGAGATTTGGGTAAACGTGGGATAGATGCCGTAGTAGGATAGACGCCTAAGAAAACACTACACTCTCAGTCTTTCGTTTAAAATCGAAAGACAATTTGTGTTCCCATAGGTCGCTACGTTTTTTCTAAGGCATCTATCCTCCTATGGCATCTATCCCACGTTTATCCTACATTTTTATGCTAGAGACGAGACATGTGCGTTGTTTGTGTGTGTGTGTGTGTGTGTGTGTATGTGTGTGCATTACATGCATGTGTCCGAGTAAACGTATATGTGTAATCATGCTCTGAGATAGTGTTTTTGTGTGTGTATGCCATTTATTTATTGATTTATTCTTTATTGCACGAAATATAATGTACAATGGCGAACTTAGTGCCTTTCAGCATTCTCTACCAGTTAACCGTTGGCTGAGTCAGAAAATCCATCTTAAATTATGTGTGTTTGTTTTAGTGTGCAATACCACATGTTTCGAGCGCACATGCTTGCTTCTGAGATATTGTGTATGTGTGTGTGTGCCATCTTGTATGTTAGCTGTTGGTCATATGTATGAGGTGGTCGAGGTACACGAGCCCAGGTTCCTGAGTGTGACGCGCGCAGCCGCGCTCTACGCAGTCGGGGCGATGGCACGTATTCCAAAGCTTCGAGGTTACAATAATCCTCCCTGGAAGAGAGATTAGGGTAAACGTGGGATAGATGCCCTAGTAGGATAGATGCCTAAAAAAACATGTAGCGACCTGTGCGAACACTACTCTCATAGTTTTTCGTTCAAATTTATCTATCCTGAGGGTCTAATTTGAAGTGGACGTTCGACCGAATCGGAGCTCTTTCACACGCGCTATGCGCGCTTTTGTTTGAATGTGACAGGTATATTCTCATTCGTTACGGGACGTCTTTGTTATAAGCCACCTGCTACGGCATCTATCCCACGTTCATCCTACATTTTTATGCTAGGGCGAGAAATGTGCCGTGTTGTGTGTGTGTGTGTTGTGTGTGTATGTGTGCATTACATGCATGGTCCGAGTAAACGTTATGTGTTACTCATGCTTCTGATAGTGTTTTTGTGTGTGTATGCCATTTATTTATTCTTTATTGCACGAAATAAATGTACAACTGGCGAACTTAGTGCCTTTCAGCATTCTCTCTACCAGTTAACCGTTGGCTGAGTCAGAAAATCCATCTTAAATTATGTGTGTTTGTTTTAGTGTGCAATACATACATGTGTCCGAGCGCACATGCTTGCTTCTGAGATGTTGTGTATGTTGTGTGTGAGCCATCTTGTATGTTAGCTGTTGGTCAAGTGTATGGGTACAGGTCCAGGTACTCGATGCCCAGGTTCCTGAGCGTGACGCGCGCGGCCGGCTCTACGCAGTCGGGGCGGTGCACTGTGGGCTCCCCATAGGTCATTCAAGGAGAGGTATTGTATTATTTAATTTTAGCATATTGGTATTTTTTTTCATATCTTTATATTTATAACAACCGTGCTACGACAAGGCCTATAAAGTAACTTTTTATTATGTGCTGTGTTCTTCATCGAAACTTTTAACTACTTTCACAGAGTTACACGATCGATATCTATGTGACGATATAAAGGAATATCTGTTAATTTTAATTAATGTCAATTTATCTGCCTTCACTTGCCTCTGTGACTGGTGGCCAGCTCGTAGCAAATGCTACGAGTTTGCTACGAGATTCCGATTAATCTCTAGTTTTTAACTAACTCTTTGTTTGGTTTCAGGTTCAACTTTAAAGTGTTATTTCACTAGAATGCTTGTGTTAGACACATGGTTGCCCATTAAAGACAGTACATCTGACCCTGACAGATGTGGCCTAATACAGAGCTCGACTTGGAAAGTCTCTCAAAAAAGACTGCCACCTTATTGGCTTTGGTGACTGCACATCGAGTGCAGACTTTAGCATTAACCCGGCGAAGCTGTGGTGGGTGTGACATACCCCACACATTGCTCTAACGATCGTTTTGTTTTAAATTTTTGCTGTAACGGTTTGTCTCGCCGTATAGCT
>CM026303.1:667434-786407 GCA_014851415.1 Cnaphalocrocis medinalis
GTGCCACGCTTCGGTGATACCACAGTAAAGTGTGAAGCAGCGCCTGCGCCGTTTTTCGTAAGTGATACCGGTTGCCCAATAGGGGGAATGGGGGTTAAAAGTTGCAAGTGCACTTGTGACTCCACTGGTTTTACGGGTGTTTTTTATGTGATAGGTGGCAGACGAACCGACGGATCGCCTGATAGAGCGATTACCGCGGCCCATGGACACTGCGATATCAGTGGTGTCTCAAGTGCGCTGCTTACTTTTACACCCTTACCCTGGCCTCCGGTACCCTCACTCACGCAGCGAAACACAGCGCACGCATGCTTCACGCCGGTTTTCTGTGAGGAACTGGTATTACTCTGGTCGAGCCATGCAATTCTATGCCTACATATGGGTGATACTTTACTAAATAGGGTATTTGACTAATCTCGATATAGTAAAAAATATTGATACTTTACCAAATATTGGTAATAAGAACGGCCTAAATTTTCAGTTCAAAATATAACGTGGCTGGTTTTGTGAGCATTCAAAGTTTCATGGGCAAGTCCATTTTTAAAGTTTATAATATTATCAAAATAATATATCATTGAACTACCCAACATTATACACAAACTTTTGTTATAAAAAATGTACATAAACGAAACATTTGATATAGCTACCAAACAAAATTTACTAGACGCGCATACAAGATACTTGCGTGTGACGTCACTCGCTAGTAGCCATTTGTATAAAGCGTTTTTGGGCCTGCGTAAAATATGTGCTCTTAAAGTTTGATATCTCAGGTAATTCAAATCAGAATCAAATAATTCTTCAACAACTGTTCTTAAATGGAGGGGTCTATTGATTAAACACAAAAAAAAGTAAGTCAAATACCCTATTGTCTTTGTTTCCCCAGTATACGGACGGTACAAAGAAGTGCGCGCGCAAGACTTCGCAGCGGTCCAGGTGGACGGCGCGTACCGCCGGCAGTGGGACGCGGCCGTCGCCGCACTCTCTGTGGTGGAGAGGCGCGCCAACGGCGTGGGCGACCAGGCTGTGCTGCACTGGGAGGTGTTGTGGCCTGTGAGTGACTAAATGAATTGTATTTATTTTATGTGATTGTTTTCGCGGCATTTATGTGCGCCTGCTCGTCTGCTACCTAAGCAGACGAGCAGGCGGATCATCTGATGGTAAGCAATTGCCGCGGCCCATTAACACTGCGCTGCAAACTTTTTATTTTTTCAAAAATATTCCAAAATAATCAATCACCTTGCAGATGGAACCTAGACTCAGATTAAACAGACCTATAGTGCACTTGCAGTTTAATCATAGTCATTAGGCCTAGCACGAATTTTTCACAAAAATCGTAGCGTATGCTTATCGTAAACAATTTCAATGAATATTGAAGAGCTTTCTTTATTGATCGTACGTAGATCTTATTTTAAGTGATCGCGTAAACGTCAAATAAGATAGTAGGTAGGAGAGCTCGTTCACAGATTATAAAACTAACGTATCCTAACATTTTTGAAAGAAATGGTATGATTTCATAATGTCACATTTCGCCGACTCTCTCCCTTCCCCGTATGGATGGCCCCTTACAATAATTGTTTATAACTAGAATATGTACTTTCTTTACAGAGACTATTCGCAAACCGCGACTACGTATACATACGGCGACACAAAGAGTTCGACGTGAAGTCCCCCTCCTCCGCTCCCGGAGGGGGGGTCTTCGACAGCGCGGGGGCGGAGCCTCCCCCGCCCGCTCGGGAGCCCGAGCGGCCGAGCGTGCACGATCGGGCGAAGAGGAAGTCGCAGGAAGAGGATGCGAGGCAGACAAGGATGCCGATAGCGACTACAGATAATAAGGTAGGTTTCATAGATATTCGTTTTTTTTTTCATAAATTATCTGAAAACTTACTAGTGAATAAAATTATAACTTGTTTTTTTTTATGTGTAGATGTGGAGACCTGATGGTTAAGCGAATCGCAAAGCTAGTCCCAAACTCCAACTTCAATTGGGTCTCCTCTCTCTCGGCAAAACAAAGCGGAATCGGCTTCTAAAACTACGTAAAAAATCAAATATCAAATCAGACACCGAATCCATACTTCCATACTTAATAATTATTATAAATGCGAAAGTAACTCTGTCTGTCTGCTACTCTTCACGCCAAAACTACTCAACGGATTTAATGAAATTGGTATACAAATAATCTAGACCCTGAGAAAGGACATAGGATACTTTTTATTGCGGAAGGGGGTTGTAACAGGGTTGAAACGGGGTAAAAAGTACTTTTCCACGCGGACGGAGTCGCGGGCGGCCGCTCGGTGAGAAATAAAATGACTTAAGGTAGAATGCTCTGTTGTGCTATCACCGGAGCGTCCGAAACATCGATATCGATTGATACAATCGATTCTGTTCGTGAGATGGTTATAAGAGATGGGTCCCTTCCTACCGTCTAGGCATACGGACCGAATCTTGGGAGACGCTCACCAAGGTGCTTGCTACTGAAAGATGGGTGGTAAAGTGTATTTTTTTTTCCTCGCAGGCATTCATAATAGTGTCCCGGTCGTGCGTGCACGAGCGTGCCCGAGCCGACGCAAGCCATCCGCGTCACCGAGTACTGGAGCCCCATGGTGGTGCGCAGCCTCGACGGGCCGGCTGAGGTAAATATGTTCACACAATATCTCATACGTTAAATAGTTCTTTAAAATGTCGCATTTTATACCGAAAATTGGAATTCAAGACCAAAAAATCTACTACAGTGTTGCTACTGCAATAAAATGATCGTACCATAGTATACCCCTTTTTTTTAAAACACTCGCTGATGTTACTTATTTATTGGTAATTTTGATTCTATAATTTTTAAAAAATAAATTTAATTTGTTTTTTCACGTAAATACTAGACACTTTAATAAAAACTTAACCATCCGTGATTTTAGTTTTCAAAGATGGTATTTCGCTTGTAACACTTCAGGTGTTAATAACATTTGGTATCTACCCACAACATTTTAACAATGTATGGAAACTTGACAGTTTAGTCTGCATAATAAGAAAAATAATGCCAAAAAGGTTGGCGAAACCTAAAAACGTCACTTGAAAATTACGTAAGTGACTTTAACAGATTTGACAGTGACGTATCTGTCGTAGATTTTTTGGTCTTGAATTCCAGTTTAGAGTATAATAGTGTTATTCTCGTATCACCAGACTGGCATGGAGTTCGTGCTAACATACTACGACGAGCCGGCGGTGGGCGGGCTGCCCTCCGGCGTGGCCACGTGGGCGACGGGCCGCGCCGCGCCCGCCTACCTCGCCAAGATGAGGACCGCCGCCGCCGCCTACCCGGCCTGGAGGCAGGTCAAGGACCACCAGGTAAATGGGAAGATGTGACGGTCTACTGTCAGCGACCGAATGTAGAGGTAGCCGACTGTCACCAACAGTCGCCGACGGTGGGTGAAGATCACCGAGAGTATCTAATATCCTGGCCGCTGAAAGTGACAGACAGTCACCGACAGTCGCTGACGGTAGGTAGCTAAAGGTCACCGGCTGGAGACAGGTCAAGGATCACCAGGTAAATGGGAAGATGTGACGGTCGTTAGCAGTAACAAGACAGTCAAGATTAGAGCTTCTTACTCACAGTAACAGTCAGTCACCGACAGTGCCAGAAGGTCAACGACAATCTCAGGTCAAGGACCACCAGGTAAATGGGAAGGTCTGACGGTCGCTGACAGTAGCAGGCAGTCACCGAATGTAGAGGTAGCTGACGGTCACCAACAGTCGCCGACGGTGGGTGAAGATCACCGAAAGTATCTAATATCCTGGCGCCTGGTGGCAGGTCAAGGATTACCAGGTAAATAGGTAAATGTGACGGTCACTGAAAGTGACAGACAGTCACCGGCAATCGCTGACGGTAGCTAAAGGTCACCGGCTGGAGACAGGCCAAGGATCATCAGGTAAATGGGAAGGTTAGGGCTTCTTGCTGATAGTAGCAGTCAGTCACCGACAGTGGCCGACAGTGCCAGAAGTTCTACGACAATATCAGGTCAAGGATGACCAAGTAAATGAGAAGATATGTTCACACCACTTCTCATACATTTCAATAGTTCTTTAAAATTTCGCATTTTAAACGGGAAGTAACACAATGTAGAACAATAACCACCATCAGATGGGCCGCATGCTCGTTTGCCTACTTCAGCAATAAAAAAAAAACATAAAGAGTAAAGAACTAAGTTCTTTATTGTAAAAACAGGTTATTACAAAAGAAAAAAATAGGATGTGTGCCTATGGAACCTACCTTATTATCTGTAGTCGCTATTAGCATCCTCGCCTGCCTCGCATCTATTAAAAACACATCTCTCCGAGCGCTAGGAGTAATATTGTTCTGTGTCTCCGAGTCCTGCCCATTACTGGGCCTACAATTTGCCCTTTCATTCAAATAATTGAATAATTCTAGTTATGTAACAATACCATTTATACAATAAATTAGAAATAATGAAAAAACAAAATGTCAAAATGCGTGACGTCATCTGTTCTCAAACAAGAATTTTCGCTATTAAGCACTATGGTGTTTGTGTAATATTTTGGACAATGTTATTTCTGTTAATCCCGTGAAAATTTATAAAAATTTGCTTAATTGTTTTTTTAAAACGATTTTTGAAGGTTTTCCTATAATGGAAAGTGGATATATTAAAGCAGAGAGTTCAACGCCAAGAATTTGAGTGATTGCTTTACGGTGGCTAATTTCTTCGAAAAAAATAATCCACATCCCTATTTACTTATTGTCCCTTGTACTGCATGTGTGCCGCAGCAGTGCAATGGGCAAAATCTCAGTGGTTTTTTAAAAATACTTATTGAGGACAATCAAGATGACCCCACTCTACCTGATGGCAAGCGGCCGTGAGATCCAAATGTGAGTATAACCGGCACAAAAGATCAGACAAAGTGTCCATTTGAGTCTGCCACTCTCACCCTGAAAGCCTGCTGAGATGCTCCGCCTAAAAACCCAAGATTGTAGGAAACACTTGGTCTGGAAGGGCATTCCATGCCTTGATGATTTTTCAGAGAACCCCAAAACTTAGCCCCCCTTGGCAACGCTGACTGTTAGTTTTATCTATTCTCGTATCACCAGACTGGCATGGAGTTCGTGCTAACATACTACGACGAGCCGGCGGTGGGCGGGCTGCCCTCCGGCGTGGCCACGTGGGCGACGGGCCGCGCCGCGCCCGCCTACCTCGCCAAGATGAGGACCGCCGCTGCCGCCTACCCGGCCTGGAGGCAGGTCAAGGATCACCAGGTAAATGGGAAGATTAGGGCTTCTTGCTGATGGTTGCTGACAGTCGCAGACGGTAGCTGGAGGTCACTTATAACGTCTAACATTCTGGAACCCGGAGGCAGGTCAAGGATCACCAGGTAAATGAGGAAGGTCTGACGGTCGCTGACAGTAACAGACAGTCGCCGACGGTGGCTTAAGTTCACCTACATTATCTAATATCCTGGTGCCTGGAGGCAGGACAAGATTCACCAGGTAAATGTAAAGAGTAGGGCTTCTTGCTGATGGTTGCTGATAGTAGCAGTCAGTCACCGACAGTGCCTGTAGGTCACCGACAATATCAGGTCAAGGACCACCAGGTAAATGAGTAGATGTGACGGTCGCCGACAGTATCAGACAGTCAAGATTAGAGCTTTTTACTCACAGTAACAGAGAGTTGCCGACGGTGGCTTAAGTTAACCTACATATCTAATATCCTGACGCCTGGATGCAGGTCAAGCATCACCAGGTAAAAAATGTATAGGTGTGACGGTCGCTGACAGTAACACACAGTCACCGACAGTGCCTGTAGGTCACCGACAATATCAGGTCAAGGATCACCAGGTTAATGAGAAGGTCTGACTGTCGCTGACAGTAACAGACAGTCACCGATAGTCCCCAATGGTGGCTGAAGGTCACCGACAATGTCTACTATTTATATAACTGACAGTGTCAACGACAATAACCAAACCAAGGGGTAGTTACCGCGCCAGCATACTTCGCCAAGATGCGCACCGCGCCGCCTCCGCCTACAGCACCTGGAGGCAGGCCAAGGATCTATGATGATAAAAAAAAAATATTTTAAACCTAGCACAAACTTATGATCAATAAATAGTTTTACAATTAGTGCTTATATTTACTATTTACTTAATTAACATTTTACTTGAACTAGGATGCCCTGTATTTCAGGCTAAGCAAGGGCCTTGGTGTAATTTACTACTATAAACAATTATATTACAATATTATAATTATTACTTAAAAGACACACACACATACGTACATACATTGTTCTATAAATTATAATAAGAGTTAGTTATTTGAGGACAATGAGTAAGTTCTCTGTATCATCATAGGACAACTTCAGGAGCGCTTCCTGAAGTTGTTTTTTTAGCGCAGGTATAGGTTAGTGGGTAAATAGTCACTATGGCGTTAAGTCGATTATATTGAAGAGGTCCTAAAAATACATAAAAACGGGATCATTAAACAGTTATGGGAGCAAATTCTATCTTTCCGCCTTTTGTTAGTAGGTTCAGTGTATATGATGGATTGTCTATGGTTATAATTAAAAATGCAATGTTTCCCCAGGAGCTACCGGACTTCACCCCGTTCGGACCAACTGAGCCGCACGCCCCGGAGGACGTGAGTTTGGTGCCCGCCGCCGTCAGGGAACAGGACATGGAGGTACAGTAGTGCGACTGTCACATAATTCTCATAAGAAAAAGTATTAAAACACAAGAGAGATTTTTCAAAAAGGGGCCAAGTGCGTATTTTAGATGTTAGGGCCCCGAGCCGAGGGCACACATTTTACCACTTTTAAAGTATCTAATATGTGTCAAAAATGTTTGGATTTCAATACATATAAATAAAAATAAATACATCAAAATTAATTGTGAGAGAGCCATGCTTCGGCATGAATGGGCCGGCTCGACCGAAGTGATACCACTGCCTCACAGAAAACCGGCGTGAAGCAGCTCCTTTGCTGTGTTTCGCCGAGTGAGTGAGGGTACCAAAGGCCCATCGGGGGGAAGGGGATAAAATGTTAGCAGCGCACTTGTTGCATGTGTTCATGGGTGGCGGGCAATTGCTTACCATCAGGTGATCCGCCTGCTCGTCTGCTCCCTATCACATAAAAAAAATAAAGACCATTCATAATTAAGGTAATGAACATTTAGGTAAATTGACGTCTCTAAGTGCGGCAGTTAATCTGAATAAAGAATTTTTAATTTTAATATTGAATATGGTGTCCTATATGATTGTTTCGACTCCCCAGTCGTCTAAACACGGGCCGGAGTTAGACAACGGGTCGGAGCAGCGCGAGCAGGCCACGCAGACCGACGCGCACACCGCCGCCGCGGGGGTGCAGACGGACGGACAGGGGACCGATGAGGACACGCTGAAGAAACTCGATAAGGTATTAAAAAACACAAAATCTTTTTATCTCTTGGAAGAAATACTACAAGCGATAAAACCGCCTTAGGGCCTCGTTCACTACCTCCGAGTAAGGTGTCAAGTAATTTAGTTGTCAATTATAGTGGGTTCGGAGAAAATTGGCCCCTGGTATTTGTATTGAAAAAAATATTTAAATTAAACTGGGCCGCGAATTTGTTTGTGGGTTCGATGCCAACCCTGAACCAACATTCGGGTGATAAACACTTCGCACATACATATATACATAACACCCAGACACTGAACCTGTTTGTTCAGTGTCGGGGTGTCATTTATTTAAGTATTATATTTGTGATCCTCTGATATCTGTAACACAAGTGCTTAAGTTATTTAGCACGGAGTCAGGACAATGTATGAGATGTTGTGGGAATTTATTGAAAATAAAAGGTTCCATTCTCCATATTCCATTTTCCATATTTTTCTAAAAAAAATCTAATCAATAATAAATAATATTTTTCACCCTTTTTGGTACCTAATCAATTCGGTCATAAAATCCTAAATAATTTTAATATTCAGGTGCCAGATGTGAAGGTTGCGCCGGCAGTCAGCATACCTAAGAAAGAGGTAATTAAATTTTAAAATATTTTAAAATAAAATCTGAAAATAGGATTTAATTTGATAGGATAAATGAAGATTGTATGAAAATAATTTAAATTCTGAAAGTAGGAAAAGGAACTATAATGAAAAATGTGTGAAAACAATAATATAGTTAAGTAAAGTGTCAGCCTATGGCTATATACAATCCCACTGCAGGGCAAAGGCCTCCATCATAGAAATCAAGTCATCGCTACTATGATGGGATTAGGCTTGGTCACCACGCTTGCCTAATGCGATCACCAATCCGATGATGATCACAAACCCGAGTTTTGCTCGACCCGGGAATCGAACTCAGGACTCCGAAATTGGCAACGGCCCCGTATTTAAACCACTAGAGACTAAAGGGGCTTTAGCCTTGTGGATTAAGTATGAAAATAATTTTAATTATTTTTTATTATCTGATTATTAAAAGGTTAAACGTATGTATTTCAGGAGGTGCCTGAAGTGAAGCCCACGCCACGAGTTGACAGCAATCCTAAAATAGAGGTGAGAATTCATGCATCAAGATTAGAGGGCCTAAAACAAACCGGTTGTTACGACCGATTTAAACAAAAATAAAATAATAAACTTTATTTTAGAAAATAAATTTCCAATTCTAATTAAGGGTCAAATAGGATATTAGGTAGGTATTACATAATCAATCATTACATTTCTTACAACATTCTGACACAGAAAGAGTTAGAGTTACTTTCGCATTTACAGGGTGTAACAAAAAGATACCCCCATCCTAAAGTGAACCGATTCTGACACACTTTACAAATCACATATTAGTGTTTTTAACCTGCCAAGTTAATATTACGATTATTAATATTTAATTGAAATCCGATTATTCGTGAAATCCATTTCAATTTGCACATCACTATAGTCTGTTTCAATTATGATGTCCCTCTGGACATTTCGAAGAACGTAACTCTGCATGTTACGTGTACGTAACGCGCGAGATCTATAGATCAAATCAAATATTATATCTTTTTGTACTTGGTAGTAAATCGTCATTAGGAAAATATACAATTATACAAAAATACCCTACAATTATAGTCTGTTTCAATACATTCAATTATGAAGTCCCTTTTTGTATTTGGTTGTTAATCGTCATTTGAAAATTATACAATAATCCAAAAACATCCTACAATTGATTCACAAGCAAAATTAACATATTGTTTTTGAATATAATGCTCAAAATAATGTAAACTTCAAATAAAACAATAGTTATTTTTGCGCGATTGCGGTTACGTACTATGGTTTGTGATTGACTTTTGAACATAGTGACGCACCTCAAGTATTCGGCATGTTCCAGAGATACAAAATTCTATATTTGCCGATTTAAAAAAATCGTGTTCATTAATCATCATCTGCCATTTTAAGTGTCACTTCAATCACTACGAGGAGAGTGCAGAAAAGCCTACGACTAAGTCTGCAGCATGAAACAATAGCGATGACCTTGAGTGCGCAGAAACCAATTTTAGTAGAAATTCATCTGTTCTACAAGTGCGCAAACTAACGGTCATCGCTATTGTTAGATGCCGCGGACTATACAATAAGACGTACGTGTTTTTCTTAAGTTAGTTTGTTGTTTTGTTGTTGAGTGTCGTTTATTGTTTTGTTTGTAATGCCAAATAAAGTCTAAAAGTGTTCTTTCGACAATCTCTAAAAAACCTTAGTTGTTGAAAGTTACTTTGATTAAAATTGGTTACAAATCGATAATCGATGCCGCTGAATATCGATTTCTAAGAGTACTTCCTTAGTACTGAACTTTTGACATCTTTCCAAAGGGACATCATAATTGAAATAGACTATAATGAGCAATCAGCTGATAGGGATATTTACCTTTGACCTCTCCTTTTTGAATAGTTACCGCCCCTTACATTCCTGACAATTGTTTGCATACAAAATTTTATAAATGAATTTCGATAAGATTGTTTATCTTTTCCAAAAATGATTAATTTGAAACTTTGTATATAGAATCTACACAAGGTACACATTATTTTCCTTTATGGTTGATACCCCCTTTTTGTTACACCCTGTATAATATAACTATGCATTTCTTCCTCAGGAACCATGTGAGGAGCAACCAGACAAACCTGAAGAGGAGGAGTCCACCACCAGCAACGGCAGCTGGTGGCGATACCTCTACCCCTTCTACTACTTCGTGTGAGCGGCCTCCACTGCCGGCTGGTGGGAACATATTAGACACCAAAAGATCAATATGGCCAAACTTACGTCATTGGTGGGGAATAATCCGCCAGATGGCGAATGGTTAAACAAAGGTTCAATTTCAACGTCATTGGTTGTTTAGTGACTTGTCATCTCGGCCTCCACTGCCGGCTGGTGGGAACATATAATTACACCAAGAGACCATATCGACAGTGAAGTGCTAATACCTACTATAACCTGATTTTTGATCATGTGGAGTAAACTGACAGATGCAAATGTCAAGTTTCTATACAGCTTGTCATTTTTATTTTGTCAAATTGAGAGATAATGTATGGGGATGACACATTAGCACCTGTCAGTTTATCCACATGATTAAAAATTCGCTGCCGGCTGGTGGGAACATATTAGACACCAAAAGATCAATATGGCCAAACTTACGTCATTGGTGGGAAATAATCCGCCAGATGGCGTACTGTTTGACAGAGTTCAACTTCAACGTTATTGGTTGTTTAGTGACATTTTGACATCTCGACTGTTCAAAATGAAAACTTAGAATCGAATGATTTCTAAACTATCTTACTTTTACCACAAAATAATTACACACAGTAAGTAGGCTGCCCACTAAGAGCTAAAAACGTGTCATGTCACTCACGCATGCGCACTAACGGGGAAATACGCCTTTTCGACCACATTAATCCTAGCCTATGACATAAGATTGTCGAACTGTCGAAGTCTGTGGTAGAGGCCGCGCGCTTATGTACTCATGCCGGGCAACAACCCTAGCATATGTCAACGAACTCTCCTAAATTCAAAATCAGGCTGAGTCTACCTTCTGTGTGTAATTATTTTATGCTTTTACCGTCAATTTAAGCAAACTAAATTTTCTTGAGTCTGGGTGTGTTGAAGTGGGAAAATTAACTGGGGGCGTCACCCAGTTAATTTTCGTCACCTGGTACTCATAGTACAGGGGTTGCACTAGTGTGAGACCAGGTTGATTCTCTGGCGCATTTATTTATTTTAATAGCTTAACATATCAAAAATACTTTTTTTGGAAAAAAATAAGTTTGGTTTAGTACAGCCCATCTTTCATCTATAGTATAGATATGAATCAGAGTATAGATTCTATACTCTGATTCATAATCATGTAAAGTAAACTGACAGATGTCAATGTGTCATCCTCATACATTATCACTCAATTTGATACATGCAAAATGTCAAAATGCATAGAAACTTGTCATTTCATCTGTCAGTTTACTTACATGATTATGAATCAGAGTATAAAATTACATATCACAGTGTAGATGGACCGCAATTCTATAGTACGCCATCTGGCACATTTTTCACAACACAAATGTTTGTTAATGAAACTGCGTGTTTGCGGTGCCTTCATTATTCCTGTGTTTCATATTTCAATGTGTCAAGAAAGTCTTGAAGACGGGTTTTTGCGGAACTACCGGAGTTCCCATGTCTAATACATTGCGAGTCTTCTTAAATTGCCCCTTTTAATTCTACGACACTATTTATTTTATCAACGGAAAAAATTGTATAAACTTTGAACTTTAAAATATTCTATACGGAACGCGAGATCACGAAACCGAGTAGAATTCGTTAGTTAGGAAGTTGTTTGATTGGCCGCTATGGCCGACCACCGAGCCGCCGATTCTGGCGCCAGGGCTGAGCGGATCTTGGGGAAGACCCTTGAGGTCCTGCAGTCGTCCCCGTTATTCCAGCAGCTGGGTGTACTCGTTCCGAAGATCGGCGAGTTTCTCCCGGCTAGTCCGTCGCAGCCGCCGCAGCAGCCGTCGTCTTATCAGGCCCCCGTCGAGGCATCCGACCCCCGGATTGCCTCTCTTCCTCCGCCGGAGCCTTCAGCCGGGTTAACATGCGCGCCACGAGATAATTTGTCGACACTCGTATTTTGTCGGCGCAAGTTGCGTCTCGCTCACCTGACTGAGCGATGAGC
Source organism: Cnaphalocrocis medinalis (assembly GCA_014851415.1). Taxonomy (NCBI): domain Eukaryota; kingdom Metazoa; phylum Arthropoda; class Insecta; order Lepidoptera; family Crambidae; genus Cnaphalocrocis; species Cnaphalocrocis medinalis. Next base: position 679,584 of record CM026303.1, read on the forward strand.
GGGATAGAAGGATGCGCTCTCGCGAACGAGTGTCAACAAAATTTTGTCGTGGTGCGCATGTTAGGCCTACTGGCTCGGCCGGGGAAGGCTCTGGTGACGAAATGGACATCACCGAGCAGTCCGCTGACGATGAGTCCGAGGACTCCACCTCCGACTAATCTTCCTCGACGGTCGTGGGGTCGGGTGACAACCTTCGACCTTCCCTTGGCCATTCCGATATCGTGTCATACTGGCCGAATCTTCCGGAGATGTGCGCCGATATAGCCTCTTGCACTCCGCGCCACCAAGACTTGACTCCCTTCAAGTTATTCAAATTATCTCGTGGTGCGCATGTTAGCCCGGCAGGTCGCATCTCCGTCTATGTCAGCCGTAAGAAATCACGGGTGAGTCGGAGTCCGCCGCTCTTCCGTTATTGCGATATACACGGTCCTGTAAGTAGATCTTCGGTCTTATGATATTCCAAATTGGCTACGTTGCACAGCAGCCGTGGTCACAAGCGGACAATACTTAAAAGTATTTGACGTCGAAATGTTCTTAACTTGTGCTGACATTGCTGGGCGAGCGTTTTCGCGTGCTATTTTAAATACACAGATTGTTTTTAAAACTAATTATAAATACCTAGGATAGTTAGCCACAAATCAGGTTACCACAACTTGCAAATATCCTCAATTTATATTGAATGATTATATTTGATGACGCCCCGTTGGTCTAGTGGTTTAAGTACCGGCCGTGATCTCGGGGTCCCGGGTTCGATTCCGGGTCGAGCAAAAGTATGTTTCGAATTTTTTCGAACATAGCTCGGGTTTGTGATCTCTGTACGTGATGTCCCCCTTCCGCACGTCCGGCCATTCAGGTTCCTTCTGGCTCTCCTCAGGAGGGACCCACCCTCGGAGACTCTCAGGATTCTTACCCCAAAAGGGTCCCCGCCACCTCCCCTGTTCACACAGGACAAGGCTTGACGTCACAAAACGTTGCGTTGTAACCGGCGTCAATTTTCTTTCAGCCCGAACTACCCAACAGGGCATCAAAGTCGTGGTGCAGTCCACCTCGGATCACCGCAAATTTACTGCCCTCCTCAAGCGGATGCAAGTAGGTTTCCACACCTACGCGCTCCCTGAAGAGCGCCAGCTACGTGTCATCCTACGGGGTGTCTCGAAAGAGCTCCTGAGCTTTGACATTCTTTCAGATCTCAAGGCCCAAGGTTACCCTGCATTATTTTTTTTTTGCTAAGTTTTCCCCAGATATCAATTTCCGGGACATTGTACATCTTAAATTTTTTAAAACATTACATCATTTAAAAGACAAGTCACATGAGACACCGGGTACACGATTTACGAAGTCGTCAAGTCTCGTTGTCGTAGTCGCGTAGTCGCTGAGTCGCACTGTCCTGCTGTCGTCGAGTCGCTTAGTCGTTAAGTCCCTTTGTCGCACTGTCGTCTAGTCGCTTAGACCCCTATGTCGTCAAGTCGCACAGTCGCTGAGTCGCTCAGTCATGAAGTCGTTCAGTCGCGCTGTCGTCAAGTCGCCCTGTCGCCTATGTCGTCAAGTCGCACAGTCGCTGAGTCGCTCAGTCATGAAGTCGTTCAGTCGTCTAGTCGCCTATGTCGTCAAGTCGCACAATCGTTGTCGCTCTGTCGTGGAGTCGCTGTCGCTCAGTCGCACTGTCGTCCAGTCGCCCTGTCGCCTATGTCGTCGAGTCGCTCAGTCGTTGAGTCGCTCAGTCGCTTTGTCTCTCAGTTGCGCTGTCGCTTAGTCGCGCTGTCGTCTAGTCGTCCAGTCGCCTATGTCATGAAGTCGCTCTGTCGGACAGTCGTCGACTCGTTATGTCGTCATGTCGCACAGTCGTTTAGTCCCAGAGTCCCTCACCGATCTCCGTAGTCCACCTTACTCAGACTGCACCATGGCCCGGTGTCTCGGGCAGTTCGGTGATAGCGCCGAGTGCTTCGTGTCCCTTTCCGATTTGAATTTGGCGTTATAAGTCGTGTAGTTGGTGCAGGATTGGAGGTCCACTGTAAGCACCGTGGACGCAACGGCGCGCCATTCGACATGGTGCTTGCCATCCTGGCAAAAGAAGACAAAGGTTAGGAGATTTTCAAACTCCAAAAAATTTCAGGTCTCTCTGGCGTCGTCGTCGAGATCCCACACAAGCGCGGCCCACTGGGACAGTGCCACCGATGCCAGCTTTATGGCCACGCGGCACGAAACTGCTTCGCGACTCCCCGGTGCGTTAAGTGCCTAGGGGGGCACGGAACAGTCGACTGCCTTCGGCCTAAAGACCGCCAACTCTGCACAGAGCCGCCAACCTGCGTGCTGGCTTAGGGGGACACTCATGCAAAAAAAAACAGGCAGGATTTCAAGATTTTTTAGCTAGTTACTGTGCTAACTTAACCAATATTTTTTGTTTCACAGAGTTTCGAATGTAATATCACCACAAATATTTTGTTAGGGCTAAGTCTAAACACTGACCAGCTAAAAAATCTTAAAATTCCTGCCGGAGATGCCCCCTAACCCGCGCGCTCTGTGGAGAGACGGGGCATTTCTCAAACTACCGCGGTTGCTCCAAGGCGCCTCGCACTAAGACGCCAAGCGCGGGGGCGCGCCAGCAGACCGCTCCGGCTGCAGACGCTTCCCAGCGTGCGCCGCGGGCACCCAATGTTCCGGGTCCCGTGGACTTCCCGGCCGAGTGCCAAATCTTCTCCCGCTTCTAGGAGCTTCGCCAGCTACGCGGTTACGCAGGTTCAGGTTCAAGCCACCAGGCCGGTCCCTCAAAGACCGACTGGTTCTTCCGCTGCCCCGAATCCCGTAAGCAGCCGCTCCACTTTTTTTTTTTGGGAAAGGGAAGATGCCGCCGGCTCATAAGAAGTGGCCAATGGTCGGCGCCGCACTGCACACCCGGGTAGTGTGGGGCTCTCCACTGGGTTGGGCCTCTGCTAAATCAGAGGCCGTCCAGATTCATACCCGTAGCAATCCACCGCAGTGCGATTACTACCTGCGGTTGCCTGGGGAACACCGGACCCCGCGGAAAACGGTCCTGCCTGAAGTCAGTCGCAGCTGAAATCAGAGCAGAACTGATTTCCAGCAGGTCCACTCGAGGAGGTCAACGCACCCTAGTCCCCCAAGCGGCCGTCCCCTCATCTAAAGGGCCGCCACCCCCTCAGTCTGTGAGGCTGGCACCTGCATCCTCGCCTTCACAGGCTTCAGTCATGGCCGACTGCAACTTAGTATCTAGATTTTTCGCGGCCATTGACATCAACGAGGTCAGCCGTGTCGCTGGCCTCATCCGCCAGGCCGAAGGCAACCCCCAGGCCTTGGTCCAGGTGGCACTCCAGTGCCATGATCTGGGCATGTCACTGTCCTCTTTCGAAATAACGTAAGATGGATATACGGCCCACAAATGGCAGAGTCAAACCGCGTTCCCTTAGGGTAGGTTTCTACAACGCCAATGGGTTCTCCAAACAGCGCGACGAGCTTCACACGGTTATTTGCGATCATTATATCTATTATATTTTATTTCGACTACTATTTTATCTATACTAATATAATAAAGCTGAAGAGTTTGTTTGTTTGTTTGTTTGTTTGTTTGTTTGTTTGAACGCGCTAATCTCCGAAACTACTGGTGCGATTTGAATAATTCTTTTTTTGTTGGATAGTCCATTTATCGAGGAAGGCTATAGGCTATCAACATAATAATATTAAGGGGGTTGTAAGGGGTTAAAAGGGGGGTAAAAAGTTACTTTTCCACGCGGACGAAGTCGCGGGCGGCCGCTAGTTTCCTATAATTCAATGATTATTATTTTTATTTAATTTACTGTTTCGTGGTGTAGTCCGCCGCAGACCACCGGAGATTCACAGCCCTCCTCAAGCGGATGCAAGAAGGTTTCCACACCTACGCGCTCCCTGAGGCGCGCGGTGGTCATCCTACGGGGTGTCTCGAAAGAGCTCCTGAGCTTTGACATTCTGTCAGATCTCAAGGCCCTAGGTTACCCTGCATTTTTTTTATTTGCTAAGTTTTCCCCAGATATCAATTTCCGGGACATTGTACATCTTAAATTTTTTAAAACATTACAACATTTAAAAGACAAGTCACATGAGACACCGGGCACACGATTTACGAAGTCGTCAAGTCTCGTTGTCGTAGTCGCCTAGTCGCTGAGTCGCACTGTCCTGCTGTCGTCGAGTCGCTTAGTCGTTGAGTCTCTTTGTCGCACTGTCGTCTAGTCGCTTAGTCCCCTATGTCGTCAAGTCGCACAGTCGCGCAGTCGCGATGTCGCACAGTCGCTGAGTCGCTCAGTCATGAAGTCGTTCAGTCGCGCTGTCGTCCAGTCGTCTAGTCGCCTATGTCGTCAAGTCGCACAATCGTTGTGTCGCTCTGTCGTTGAGTCGCTGTCGCTCAGCCGCACTGTCGTCCAGTCGCCCTGTCGCCTATGTCGTCGAGTAGCTCAGTCGCTAAGTTGCGCTGTCGCTTAGTCGCGCTGTCGTCTAGTCGTCCAGTCGCCTATGTCGTGAAGTCGCTCTGTCGAACAGTCGTCGAGTCGTTATGTCGTCATGTCGCACAGTCGTTTAGTCCCAGAGTCTCTCACCGATCTCCGTAGTCCTCAGGGTCCGCTCCACCATGGCCCGGTGTCTCGGTCAGTTCGGTGATAGCGCCGAGTTCTTCGTGTCCCTTTCCGATTTGAATTTGGCGTTGTAAGTCGTGGAGTTGGTGCAGGATTGGAGGTCCACTGTAAGCACCGTGGACGCAACGGGGCGCCTTTTGACAGTCATCCTGGCCAAGGATGATAAAGGTAAGGAGATCTTTAAACTCCGAAAAATTTCAGGACTCTCCGGCATTATCGTGGAGACCCTCCAGTAGCGCGGCCCACCAGGACAGTGCCACCGTTGCCAGCTTTATGGCCACGCGGCACTAAACTGCTTCGCGACCCCCCGGTGCGTTAAGTGCCTAGGGGGGCACGGAACAGTCGACTGCCTTCGGCCTAAAGACCGCCAACTCTGCACAGAGTCGCCAAGCTGCGTGCTGGCTTAGCCCCCTAACACTCGGGCAAAAAAACTCAGGCAGGAATTTCAAGATTTTTAGCTGGTCACTTCTAACCTAACCAAAATTTTTTGCTTCATAAAGTTTAGTATGTAATATCACCACAAATATTTTGTTAGGGCTAAGTCTAAACACTGACCAGCTAAAAAATCTTAAAATTCCTGCCGGAGATGCCCCCTAACTCGCGTGCTCTGTAGAGAGACGGGGCATTTCTCAAACCGCGCCTCGCACTAAGGCGCCGAAGCGCGCGGAGGCGCGCCAGCAGACCGCTCCGGCTGCAGCCGCTTCCCAGCGTGCGCCGCGGGTACCCAATGTTCCGGGTCCCGTGGACTTCCCGGCCGAGTGCCAAATCTTCCCCCACTTCTAGCTTCGCCAGCTACGCGGCCACGCAGGTTTAGGTTCAAGCCACCAGCCCAGTCCCTCAAAGACCGACTGGTTCTTCCGCTGCTCCGAATCCCGTTCGGAAAGCGGACGCTCCACTTTTTTTTTGAGGACGAAGGGGAAGATGCCACCGGCTCATGAGAAGGCGCCAATGGTTGGCGCCGCCTTATGCACACCCGGGTAGTGTGGGGCTCTCCTCTGGGTTGGGCCTCTGCTAAATCAGAGGCCGTCCAGATTCACACCCGTAGCAATCCACCGCAGTGCGATTACTACCTGCCGTTGCCCGGGGAACTCCGGACCCCGCCGAAAACGTTTCTGCCTGAAGTCAGCCGCAGCTGAAATCAGAGCAGAACTGATTTCTAGGGACGCCACACATGGAGGTCAACGCACCCTAGTCCCCCAAGCGGCCGTCATCTCAACGGCCGCCACCTCCTCCGCCTGTGAGGCTGGCACCTGCGAGCTCGCCTTCCCAGGCTTCAGTCATGGCCGACTGCAACCTAGTCTCTAGGTTCTTTGCGGCCATTGATTTCAAACGAGGTCAGCCGCGTAGCTGGCCTCATCCGCCAGCCGAAGGCAACCTCCAGGCCTTGATCCAGGTGGCACTCCGGAGCCATGATCTGAGCATGTCCCTATCCTCTTTCAAAATTAGCCCGTAAGATGGATATACGGTCCACTACTAGCAGAGTCAAACCGCGTTCCCTTAGGGTAGGTTTCTTCAACGCCAATGGGTTCTCCAAACAGCGCGACGAGCTTCACACGGTTATCTGCGATAATTATATCTATTATATTTTATTTTGACTACGATTTTATTTCCTATAATTCAATGATTATATTATTTTTTTATTTACTGTTTTGTCTGTTGTTTTTTATTGTAGTTTTGTATTTTTTTTTCTTTATTTACGTTTGATTTTTAATTATCTGTGGAAACTTTGCTGATTTTTGTTTAATTTAATTGTGTTAAGTGTATGAAATAATTTAATTGTATGTTTCCCGAATAAATAAATAAAACGGCTAGACGTTCTACTAGTGCAGGAAACGTTCCTAAAACCAGGGACTAAACTCAAGGATTGCTAACTATATCATGGTTCTCAATGATAGGACCCCATCTGCCCTTCACCTCCTACTCATTATCTTTCTGCACCGCAAATTTACTGCCCTCCTCAAGCGGATGCAAGTAGGTTTCCATACCTACGCGCTCCCTGAGGAGCGCCAATTGCGGGTCATACTACGGGGTGCCTCGAAAGCTCCTGAGCTCTAACATTCTTTCAGATCTCAAGGCCCAAGGTTAACCTGATTTTTTTTTTGCGCTAAGTTTTCCCCAGATATCAATTTCCGGGACATTGTACATCTTACAATTTTTAAAACATTACAACATTTAAAAGACAAGTCACATGAGACACCGGGCACACGATTTACGCAGTCGTCAAGTCTCGTTGTCGTAGTCGCGTAGTCGTTGAGTCGCCTAGTCGCTGAGTCGCTTAGTCGCCTATGGGACCGTTCAATTATTACGTAAGCATCGATGGGGGGGGGGGGGGGGTCTTGGCACTGCTTATTTTTGATAAATTCATGAAGAAAAGTATATTTTTTCGACCATTTTTGCTGACAAAGGGGGGAGGGGGGTTAAATTTTCCAAAAAATCTGCTTACGTAATACTTGAATGGTCCCTATGTCGTCAAGTCGCACAGTCGCGCAGTTGCGCTATCGTCCAGTCGTCTATGTCGTCAAGTCGCACAATCGTTGTGTCGCTCAGTCGCACTGTCGTCCAGTCGCCCTGTCGCCTATGTCGTCGAGTCGCTCAGTCGCTCCGTCGTGGAGTCGCTTTGTCGCTCAGTTGCGCTGCCGCTTAGTCGCGCTGTCGTCTAGTCGTCCAGTCGCCTATGTCGTCAAGTCGCTCAGTCGCTCAGTCATGTAGGCCTAACATGCGCACCGCGACAAAATTTTGTCGACTCTCGTTCGCGCAAGCGCATCCTATCCCGCTCATCGGTCAGTCAGGTGAGCGAGACGCAACTTGCGCCGACAAAATACGAGTGGCGACAAATTATCTCCTGGTGCGCATGTTAGCCCGGCTGGAGTCGCTCTATCGAACAGTCGTCGAGTCGTTATGTCGTCATGTCGCATGGTCGTTTAGTCCCAGAGTCCCTCACCGATCTCCGTAGTCCTCAGAGTCCGCTCCACCATGGCCCGGTGTCTCGGGCAGTTCGGTGATAGCGCCGAGTGCTTCGTGTCCCTTTCCGTTTTGAATTTGGCATTGTAAGTCGTGTAGTTGGTGCAGGATTGGAGGTCCACCGTATGCACCGTGGACGCAACGGCGCGCCATTCGACATGGTGCTAGCCATCCTGGTAAAAGAAGACAAAGAACTCTCCAGGCCTCAGGACTCTCCGACATCATCGCCGAGACCCCCCACAAGCGCGGCCCGCCCGGACTGTCACCGTTGCCAACTTTATGGCCACGCGGCACGAAACTGCTTCGCGACTCCCCGGTACCTTAAGTGCCTAGGGGGGCACGGAACAGTGGACTGCCCGCGGCCTAAAGACCGTGAGCTCTGCACGGAGACGCCAAGCTGCGTGCGCTGTGGAGAGACGGAGCATTTCGCACACTACCGCGGTTGCCCTAAGGCGCCAAAGCGCACGGGGGCGGGGGCGGGACGAAATGCTCCCAAGGTGGGGGGGGAATCCCCACAGGGAGCAGGACAGGACCCCAGCCCAGACAGAACTGGGCCAGACAGAACGTCCGCCAGCCGTCGATAGCAAGCAATCCACCGCAGTGCGATTACTACCCGCTGTTGCCCGGGGAACACCGGACCCCGCGGAAAACGTTTCTGTCTGAAGTCAGCCGCAGCTGGAATCAGAGCAGAACTTTCCAGGGACGCCACACGTGGAAGTCAACGCACTCTAGTCCCCAAGCGGCCACTCCCCTATCACAAAGACCGCCACCCCCTCAGTCTGTGAGGCTGGCACCTGCGACCTCGCCTTCCCTGGCTTCAGTCATGGCCGACTGCAACTTAGTATCTAGATTTTTCGCGGCTATTGACTTCAACGAGGTCAGCCGTGTCGCTGGCCTCATCCGCCAGGCCGAGGGCAGGCCTTGGTCCAGGTGCCATGATCTGGGCATGTCACTGTCCTCTTTCAAAATAACGTAAGATGGATATACGGCCCACTACAGGCAGAGTCAAAACCCGATTCCATAGGTTAGGTCTGTTCAATGCCAATTGGTTCTCCAAACAGCGCTACGAGGTTCACAAGGTTATTTGCGATCATTATATCTATTATATTTTATTTTGACTACGATTTTATTTCCTATAATTCAGTGATTATTATTTTTCTTTAATTTACTGTTTTGTCTGTTGTTTTTTATTGTAGTTTTGTATTTTTTTTCTTTATTTACGTTTGATTTTTAATTATCTGTGGAAACTTTGCTGATTTTTGTTTAATTTAATTGTGATAAGTATATGAAATAATTTAATTGTATGTTTCCTTAATAAATAAATAAATCAGCTAGACGTCCTTCTAGTGCAGGAAACGTTCCTAAAACCCGGGTCTAAGGACCCGAAGATTGCTAACTATATCATAGTTCGTAATGATAGGACCCCATCTGCCCTTGGTGGCACTCTCATCTACTACAAAAGGTCCCTATACTGTACGCCTATGGATCCGCCGTCTGGTCTGCAGCACATCGAGGTCTCCGTCTGTCGTTTGGGTCTCACCGGTCACCAGCCTGTAGTTTTGGTTTCTGCCTATCTGGGGCCACCAAACTCGGGTCTTTTCACTCCTTTGCAATGTCACTAAACAACCGATAACGTTGAAATTGGAATAATACCGATTTAACCGTATAAAAATCGAATCGTGAAAATATGGAATTTTCATACATTACTATTAAGACAAGACTTCTTTTGCTGTCAAAAGAAGTCAATCAAACGTTCAAATTGAAATTTGACATTACTTAGCGGCGTATTAGTGGCGCATATGTCAAAATGTCACTAAACGACCAATGACGTTGAAGTTGGGCCTCAGTCTACACGTACGCCATCTAACGGATTTCTCACACGCGGTAGCTTCCATTGGACTTTCTTGACACATTATAATAAATGGTGAAAATATCGAATTTTCGTACATTACTATTACGACTTCTTTTGCTGTCATAAGAAGTCATTCAAACGTCAAATTGAAATTTGACATTACTCAACGGCGCAATTGTAACCCTTATGGGGCTCTGTCGATATGTTAGACACCATATTTTGAACCTTATCTGTTGGAGATAAGGTCCAAAACCAATGCATTGTATTTATTCCTACTGCCCAATGGGGTTAATACTTTTAACGACTGCTCCGGACTATCACAGATCCAAATCAGAGGGATGAGATATAAAGAAATTCCTTTAATTTCTTGATGAAATGGAAAACAACTTAACCTTTATCCCCGTCCCTCTCACACACTTGCGTATCATTTGTTTGAAAGCGACAGGTATAATTTCGTTCGTTACTGGACGGTTTCGTTGTAGGTCCTCAGATTCGGATCGGTCGTAGTACGAAACCCGTTGGGTTCCCAATACAATGCAACGATAAAGTATGGCACCTTTTTTATTAATTGAAGTAAAATACTGCGACATTTCAAAGAAATCGTACCTGAGAGTGACTATAATTTATAAGTAAAATATAATTTCGGCAAAATGTTAATAAACGCAGAATCTTACTTCAAAAAATAAAAGTGATTTAGTTCCTAATAAAAATTAATCCATAGTCGTCCATTTTTGTCAATTAAGCTTTGAAAATTGCTGTGCCGATTTCGATAAAGTGGTGACTTAAATTGTTTCAAAAGATAAAAGTTTACTTTTACAGTCAACATCATATACAGGGTGTATCTGTGAACATTTACATCCCTTTAACCACGTGTTCTATCAACCATTCTGAACAACATTTCTTCAACAACTTTTCTAAATTCTTCGAAAAAAATGTCGACTCCCCATACAAAATGACCAAGTCATAGTGACCGACTTTGTATGGAAAGATGAAATTTTTTATGCGAATTTTCAAAAGTCATAGAACAAATGTTGTTCAGAATGGTTAGTAGAATACGTGGTTAAAGGGATGTAAATGTTCACAGATACACACTGTATAAGGTCACATCCAAGACGACCAAATAGTTAGCAACATTCACAGCATGCAGTAATATCAATACAGCCAACATAGTCAAATATATCAGAGCATTCACCGTGGCCAAAAATACCGAAACAACTGTAAATGTCAATTAATGTTTCTTTCCTAAAGAAGATTTGAATGCGTCAAATCATTGTTCCGATATTTTGGACCCCTGTGAATGCTTTGTTGAATTTGGGTTCGTTGGTTGTGTTGATGTTACTACATACCTTGAACCTTACTAAATATTTGGATATCTTGGATGTAACTTTGTATATGACGCTGACCATACTAAAGAGAGTAACAAATAAAGGTTAAATTAATATGACGTGAGTACACCTTAAGAAGGGAATTTAAAAAATCGATAGATGGCGTTACGTAGACAACTGGTACAACTTTGACATTGGTTGTTTTGTAAATAACTTGGTAATTTTGACATAATACGTCAAAATGTAACCAATCCACTTCGTTGTTAGACCAAGTTTTTAAATAACGCCATCTTTCGGATTTTTGTTTGCAAAAATCCTTATTATGCCTGATGTGCTATGCAGGATGTTTGGGTAAACATTTTGGATGGATTCGTTAATCGACATTTTTGGTCAATCAAATCGAATTTCATTTATAATGCGTGAATAAAGTCTTGAAATTAATTGATGGCGCCACTGCCGCTTATGTCGTAGGGTATGGTACCCCATTGGTTATAAAACATGGGAACTTCGTTAGTTCCCCAAAAAAATTTAAGACTTTCTTACCGCATTATACGTTGGTCGATGACTTTGATTGGTCTGCTCGTGACCTAAAAGAGCTATCTAAATAATATATTATTAAACAGGAGAGTATTAGTTGTTGAAATTTTTAGTCTATGTATCTTTTTTATAATTAATGGTAATTTTTTTTAAATATCGTTAATGATTGCTTCATCAGAAAAAATGTTTTTGATAAAATAACAAAACGCACATAACCTACCTCAGAGTGTTTTAATATGAAATAAAATTAATGTTTAAATACCAGTGAAAAATATAATGATGAAAACATTTGATCAAATTCAACGAATATTCGCTATTCCCACATCATTTTATAATGTAGAAAAAAATCTATTTTAGTGTTGAATTACCTACGGCTTTTATATAATTTTTGTTAAATTTTTGTTGTTTTATTAATATGGAAATTGCAATGTTCTCCATACTATTACAATCAATAAGCACAAAATTTTATTTAGTTATTTTCTGATGGCATAATAAACTCTTGCCAACATACAGCTTGTCTGACTTAACAACTCACTGTCACTTATGATAAAAATATTTTCCCTTATTTTGATACGCATAAGACTATCGATGGTTAAGATAGTGAACATTAAGGCTAAATGACGGTCTCTGAGAACGGCACTTAAACTTTGTGACTAATCGTGCTCGTATCTAAGTTTATGACAGAGACAACTAATTAGAACAGCCTTTAAGGTTAGCTAACTAGTTAGGAAATCAAGAAATACGTCAGAAAATACCAATTTACAGGAAAAAAAACTATTTTGTTCCCTTTTTTAAACACATTTAGAACATTGTGACTTCCTTAAATCAATTAATTTAATGAAATGTAAGCATTTGCCGATGTATTTTTTCATCTGTTCGCGACTCAATACAACGCACACTACTTAATTTTACGTTTAAGATGGCTATAGAAATGTATGATAAATAAGTTACACTTAGGTGCAAGAAAATCGTATTATTAAAATTATCACTGTATTTTTGATAAAACCGTTAGTTTTAAAAAGTTATTAGTTTATTATTAAGCCTAACTAACCATTTATTTTATTTAACGAGGAGTTTCTTAAAAACTAACGGCTTTGCCAATGTTATAGTGATAAAAGAAGTACCAGGGTCATTTTAAAATACGCTTGCATATTGCTTTTTCATCACGTTGTGTTTGGAGTTGACTGCTACTTTCTGTATACAGCAACAACTGATAATTATCACTTACAAAAAGATAAAATGTAAATATTTATACTGTATATTTGTCAATAATCAAAAATCTGTATTTAATCCAAACCATCTGTAGGTAGTTAACTTTACTGCCTATGTCTTCTATATTTTTTTAAATAGATATAATAATGATTGTACAGGGTGTATTTATGAACATTTTCATACCTTTAAACACGTCTTCTATCAATCATTGTAAACAATATTTTATTCTTACGACTTTAGAAAATTCGTCGAAAATTTTTTCGACTTCCATAAAAAATAATAGGTAAGTCACGTGACCGACTTTGTCTGAAAAGGTGATTTCTTTTTATGGGAATTTAAAAGTCATAAATTTGTTGTTGCGAATGCTTGGAAGAAGACGTGATTAAAATGATGTAAATGTTCACAGATACACCTTGTATTTTAGGTACAGAAAAAATCTGCAACAAATTTTAACATGACCTATTTTCTCTGCACTGAAGTGTATCCACAGAAACCAAACTCAAAGTTTAGTCAAGTCGCAAGACAGATTGTTATTATTATTACTTTTGTAACATGTTATATTGTAACTAGTCGTAAGGATGTAGATACTGTAGCATAGTCGAGTGTTGTAGTGGGTTCACGGTGGACGTAGGAGTGCTTTGGGAGTGCCATGAGTAGATATGGAGAGATAAATAAATTAAATAAATAAATTGAGACAACATCACATACATTGTCCTGGTCCCAAACTAAGGTTTTCCCTTGTAAAACCAGAAACAACGAAGGAACCACAAACGCCGAGACCCAACACAAATATCTGTTAAATCAACAAACATGTGTGTTGGTACATAAGGTTGTATGGACGACATTGCTATTAGCGATAAGACCGCCGAGATTGTATTTGTAATCTGTGCAATAAAGAGTATATATCTATTGTACACTGGCGGCCAATAAAATGGAACCATTTATGTAATTTATTAAAAAAACTGGTGACTTCGGTCTAATGACATTTTGTCTCCAATTTTTCGAACTTAGCTCGGGTTTGTGATCACCTCTCCGCATTAGGCAAGCGTGTTGATTAAGCCTAATCCCATCATAGTAACGATGACTGGATTTCTATGATGGAGGCCTTTGCCCTGCAGTGGGATATAGGCTGATACTTTACTCTACTGACGGACGTCATCTTCTCATGGCACTTCTATTTGTTTGCGATATTGATTGCAGTTGTTTGAATTGGCACTAGATTTTATAAACAAAGTGAGGTTTTTTAAACATTTTGTGTGGGGATTGGAATCCAGCGTTTGCGAATTTAGCACAGACGAAAAATTTGATCTTCATAAAGTTAAAAGCTGAAATATATTTATTTTACTATGTAATTTGTATATACTGGCCGGATGGCGCATTGGTAGTGACCCTGCCTCATACGCCAAAGGTCGTGAGTTCGATCGCCACCCTGGACAAACATTCGTGTGATGAACACTTGTGTTTATTCAGTGTCTGGGTGTTATATATGTGTTTAGGTACTATATTTGTGTTCCCTCTGTTGTCTGATATCTGTAACACAAGTGCTTTAGCTACTTAGTCTGGAGTCAGGTCAATATATGAGGTGCTATGTAAATTTATTCACCAAGACGAGATATTTTCTATAACCTAAATTTTGCCAGGGTTTTTTTTAATTTTATATTTTTTAAAGAACCTTCTATTCTTCCATAATATGATGTTGTTGTGTGATTTCATCACAATTTTTCATCCTGTGCTGGGTCCGCGCGTGGGATTCAATCCCTAGTTTTGTGCAATGCAATAAAACAATAACAATGCATAGTGTATAATCATGTATAGTGTTGCGGAGCTGTAAATCTATTGAATTTGTTAGTAAAAATGTACATTTATTTTGACTTGTTTTATTTCTCCTTATTTCCATACTTAGGTTAATTTAATCATTTAAAAAGGCATTTTCATTCAATACCTAGTTCGTTAGTCAGAATCCGTTGCCTCCTCCTAAGAGGCGATAGCGACCAATAATAATGCTTAATTTTTTTTAATGTGATTGGTGGTAGTAGAGCATTACACCTGATAGTAATCAAATGCTTGTTAATTCGCTGCATTATTCATAAAGGTTGTCTGGAAGAGATCGCTATTAGCGATAAGGCCGCCGATATTGTATTTGGAAATTACTATTAGCAGTTAAGTTCTGTAATGTGTTGTGCAATAAAGAGTATCTATCTATCTATGCCGCTGCCCATAAACACCTGCAACACCATTAGAGTCACAAGTGTGCTGCCTACCTTTAACCCCTTTCCCTGCAATTGGGCGTCCGTGTGCTCCGGCTCCCTCACTCGACGAAGCAGAGTACCTGTTTAACTCGTGATGTAGGCAGCTGGCGTTCTGTGTTTAATTCTTTAATTTTGTGCCCCTGGGCACCTCTTAAAATTATCTTAATTGGCAGAAAGTTGTTAAATTGGCGATATATTTTAACTGCCCTTTTAGTGACGCGAATTTACTTACGATAACACAATCGAACTAAATAATCTAAGTGTCAACACAGTCTAATTAAGTAATTGATGGCGCCACTACCGCTTATGTCATAGGGTATGAGAACCCCATCTTCTATACTATTTATAAACAGATAACTTCTATAGACAACGACAAGGCTTATAGGTAAACCGAAAACACGAAACGCTTGCGCGATGTAATTGGACACAGCGCCATCTATTGGCTCATTTTTGAATTACCGTCCCGAAGCGAAGTGAGGGCGGGCCACTAGTGGGTTAATAAACATTGGAAGTCCGTCAGTTCCCCACAAAAAACCGTTTTAAAGACTTTCTTGACGCCTTAAAAGCAATCTTAATGATGAAAACTATCGTTTAATTTCTTATCGAAAATTTCCTTTACTAACTATTAAATAGGAAATTAATATTGTTAGGTAGCAATTATAAATTGCGATTGTAAAACCCATGATGTGCTTCTCATCACTTGTGTTGGTTTTAACTATATTATGTAAGTGTATCCTGTACAAAATCCGTAAGTTATAAATCAACAAAAGTTTTCAACTAACTACTACTACGCTGTATCGTACGCCCGGGGTGGAGGCCATTTTGTCGTCTTCTTCCACAACCGCTAAAGAATGAAGCTTAATCTTGCCATGCATATTTCCTTCCTCGTCTCAACGTCTTCCGTGTAGCTTAAGCACTTGTGCTACATACAGCAAACAACAGAGGAAACACAAATAGTTAAAATACTCAAATACATATACTTAGGTATAACACCCAAACAGTGAGCAAACATAAGTGTTCTTCACACGAATGTTTGTCCAGGGAGTCCCCACCCTTTAGTTCGAACCCACGACCTTTGGCCAAATGCGCCATCCGGCCAGTCTACTGACAAATTATAATTAAAAAAAAGGATCATCTCTGCATCGCGTCCTTCTAAATAGGCAATAAATATTTTCCAGCCTTATTTTCTTCCAACATGGCATTCGGAAAATGGCGACCAGCAACGTAGATTTTTCATAATTTCAAAGAAGGAACTCCGCGCCATTTTCTCCCCGGGCGACGGCGCGCGCGCCCCCGAACCCGACGCAGCGCCGAAGAAGTCCAACCGAATTGTTAACTTCAAGCATCTGCCATCACTGTTTCAAAGCTGATCATGTGTGAAATAAATAACATTTCGACTTATGACTTAGTTTATTTGTTCAAAAGTGGTTACTTATAAAGATCACTAGATTACAGGATGTATCTATATCTATCTATGGGCGTAGCCCCAGCTTTGGGCTCGTTGCGGGGTTACTCTCCCGGTTAGGTAAGTATATTTTTTGTAACTTGAGCCGTATTTTTCTTTGTTTAAATTAGGCAGTTAGGCACCTTAAAGATCAGAGCCAGGGTGGAGCAAGCTGGGCCGCTTGTTTTTTTTTTATGTGATAGGTAGCAGACGAGCCCATGAACACATGAAGTGCGCTGCTAACCTCTTATCCCCTTCCCCTCCGATGGGCCTCCGGTACCCCACTCACTCGGCGAAACACAGCAAAGGAAGCTGCTTCACGCCGGTTTACTGTGAGGCAGTGGTATCACTCCGGTCGAGCCGGCCCATTCATGCCGATGCATGGCTCTCCCACAATTGTTCCAATATGGCTACGCCCATGGATGTTATCCGTAAAAATTTACATAACTTTATCCCACCCAAGTCTTTAACCAACTCTTTTAAACATCATGACAATAATGTGTGTTCTGCGTCTTTTGAAAATTCGCATACAATATAATGAACAAGTCCATAAATGGACTTTGTATGAAAAATGTTTTTGTTGTTAAAACATTTTGGTAGAAGACGTGGATAAATGGATGGCAATATTCACAGATAACTCCCTGTGTAGGTACCTACTGCCCCACCAGGGCAAAGGTCTCCATCGAAATCAAGTTCGCCACTATCATGGGATCAGGCTTAATCCAAATCTTCAAGAAACGAGCCTATACATTTCTAAAGGGCCGGCAACGCATCCGCACTCCTTCTGGTGTAGCTGATGTCCATGGGCGGCGGTGTTCACTTACCATCAGGTGACCCGGTTGCTCGTTTGCCTTCCTATACTATATAAAAAAAAAATACCAAGCTTACCTAATGCGGTTGATCACAAACCTCGAAATACTTGTGTTCGAAAATCTATACTATTTATAAAGAGATAACTTCCAATAGACAACGACAAGGCTTATACGTAAACCGAAAACACGAAACGCTTGCGTGATGTAATTGGACACAGCGCCATCTATTGGTTCATTTCTGAATTACGGTCCCGAAGCGAAGTGAGGGCGGGCCACTAGTAGTTATAATTAAAAAAGGATCATCTCTGCATCGCGTCCTTCTAAATAGCATAAATATTTTCCAGCCTTATTTTCTTCCAACATGGCTTCGGAAAATGGCGACCAGCAGCGTAGATCCTTCATAATTTCAAAGAAAGAGCTCCGCGCCATTTTCTCCCCGGCCGACGGCGCGCGCGCCCCCGAACCCGACGCAGCGCCGAAGAAATCCAACCGAATTGTTAACTTCAAGCATCTGCCATCACTGTTCAAAGCTGATCATGTGTGAAATAAATAACATTTCGACTTATGACTTAGTTTATTTGTTCAAAAGTGGTTACTATAAAGATCACTAGATTACAGGATGTATCTATCTATCTATGGGCGTAGCCAGCCTTGAGCTCATTGCGGGGCAACAGTGAATCTATCCCCAATTCCCCACCCTTAGGATAGATAGATAGATAAGACGTTTATTCGCATTAAAAACTGACACACACACACATACAATAAAAATTAAAACATAACAGAATTTGTTACAAAGCGTGATGTACAATGCATAACAAGTTTTTTTGGCACCTTTAAGATCAGAGCCAGGGTGGAGCAAGCTGGGCCATGGCCATGGGCTACGCCCATGGATGTTATACGTAAAGATTTACATCTCTTTCTCCAACCCAAGTCTTTAACCAACTCTTTTAAACATCATGACAATAATGTCTGTTCTGCGTCTTTTGAAAATTCGCATACAATATAAAAAACAAGTCCATAAATGGACTGGACTGGAAAAATTGTTTTTGTTGTTAAAACATTTTGGTAGAAGACGTGGATAAATGGATGGCAATATTCACAGATCCCTGTGTAGGTACCTACTGCCCCACCAGGGCAAAGGTCTCCAGAATCAAAATCAAGTTCGCCACTATCATGGGATCAGGCTTA
Organism: Cnaphalocrocis medinalis; assembly: GCA_014851415.1. Taxonomy (NCBI): domain Eukaryota; kingdom Metazoa; phylum Arthropoda; class Insecta; order Lepidoptera; family Crambidae; genus Cnaphalocrocis; species Cnaphalocrocis medinalis. Next base: position 697,780 of record CM026303.1, read on the forward strand.
ATCCAAATCTTCAAGAAACGAGCCTATACCTTTCTAAAGTGCCGGCAACGCATCCGCACTCCTTCTGGTGTAGCTGATGTCCATGGGCGGCGGTGTTCACTTACCATCAGGTGACCCGCTTGCTCGTTTGCCTTCCTATACTATATAAAAAAAAAATACCACGCTTACCTAATGCGGTTGATCACAAACCCGAAATACTTGTGTTCGAAAATCTATACTATTTATAAAGAGATAACTTCCAATAGACAACGACAAGGCTTATACGTAAACCGAAAACACGAAACGCTTGCGTGATGTAATTGGACACAGCGCCATCTATTGGTTCATTTCTGAATTACGGTCCCGAAGCGAAGTGAGGGCGGGCCACTAGTAGTTATATAAATTGGTTAGATAAATTTGAAATCGTTGTTACCTAGTGGTTAGTCCAATAAAACCGCACAGGTCCTTAGTAAGAACTTTTTTATTTTTTTACTTGCTTATCAAATTAATGTTAGTTTATAGCAGCAATCAATATTGTAGATCAATTAGGTAGTTTGTTATATTTCACGAGCCAGTCGGGACTCGACGGTTGACTGCAGCACTGATGGACGAGAGAAGAAACTTATTTCTTAGGATATGCCTTGTAAGTAAAAAATATATTTTTTTATGGTGGCAGACGAGCAGACAAGTCAGTCATAGAATATGGTAACCCCATTGGTCACAAACAAACATTCGTATAGCCGAATATAATGACAAACATTCCTTTAGCCAAATCAAATAACAAACATTCGTTTAGCCGAATCAAATAGCAAACATTCGTATAGCTTAATCTAATGACAAACATTCGTTAGCCAAATCTAATGACAAACATTCGTTAGCCAAATCTAATGACAAACATTCGTTTAGCCGAATCAGTTGTTAAGGCAAACTGATATGTGCCCGTCTGTACTACATATTTTGCTTTCAGACACTAGTCCTGTGTGGCTGGACTGCAGCCAGCAGCGATGCCTCCTCATCGTTTCAGCTTGTTGGTATTTTGTAATCATTGTGATATTTTATAGAGATATTTAAATCGTATATGCAACGAATCAACATAAATCGTAATATTTCTTTCAGCTTGCTAGGATGTCATTTCCCACCGTGGATACCGTAAGTACTTGTACTTAAATATTTTGTGCTGTACCATCAATATTATCTTTAGCTAATACCACAGAATCCATACTATTAAAACTTAAGCGATTACCGCCGACCATAGACACCCAGTTGAAAGAAAGAAGAAATCTAGACTTACAAGCGCGCCTTTTAAAAGCTTAGGATAATTTTTCGTCATAATGTTTTTCGTATCACTTTATGTGTTATTTTATTTTATTCTCTCCCAGGATAAACCCCCGCGAGGAGTTCCCCGAGTCTGTGGAGTACGAGCCGAAGGTGTCGTACTGGTGCGGCCCCTACCGCTACTTCATCCCCGCCACCACCGACGTGCGCTGCATCTTCTCCGTCTTCGCCATGAACTTTATCTTCCGGTTCGGATATGATGGAGTCACTTATAAGAGCTCCGACCTCTCTTTTGTGAGTATGGAAAGGGACGTTCAATTTCGAAATATATATAGATAATAGAATAGAATAGAATTCTTACATAAAACCACACGCAAGCGGCTGTCATTCCATCCTCATCATCTAGAAGGTTGGCGATCTAGCACTGTGCGTTTTTCGAGGAATTTTCTCCCGCGAACCTTAGTCTTGTGGAATAGTTTAGCTGCGGCAGTATTCCTGACGGCTATGACTTAGGGACCTCCAAGAAACGAGCGTACTCATTCTGAAAAGGTCGGCATCGCATCAGCAACCTCTCAGATCTCGCAGATGTTCATGGGCAGCGTTGATTACTTACCAGCAGGTGCCCCGCTTGCTCGTTTGCCACCTCTAGTATAAAAAATAAATAATGTACTTAGATTAGGTAAGTAAGTAGTTACATATACAAAAAAAGAAAAATTATGAAGCTATTGTCCTTACTGTGCTCAGAAGTAGATGTAGGTAGGTATAATAAGCAGCTGTATATGTAGTTATTTAGAAGAAATTAGATTAGGAGTAGTAGTAATAGTAATCAAAGTTCGACTAGTCGTCTATTTAACGCCTACTTATCGGGTTCTCATCTCCAAAACCGTCATATTTGCAAACACAGTTATAGTTCGCGCATTAGGACCTATAGTCTGTTTCAATTATGATGTCCCCCTGGACATTTCGAAGAACGTAACTCTGCACGTTACGTGTACGTAACGCGCGAGATCTATAGATCAAATCAAATATTATACTTTTCGTACTTGGTAGTAAATCGTCATGAGGAAAATATACAATTATACAAAAATACCCTACATTATAGTCTGTTTCATACATTCAATTATGAAGTCCCTTTTTGTATTTGGTAGTTAATAGTCATTTGAAAATTATACAATAATCCAAAAACATCCTACAATTGATTCACAAGCAAAATTAAATATTGTTTTTGAATATAATGCTCAAAATAATGTAAACTTCAAAATAAAACAATAGTTATTTTGCGCGATTGCGGTTACGTACTATGGTTTGTAGACAAATCTGATGACAAACATACGTTTCGGTTTAGCCATATCAAATAACAAACATTCGTTTAGCCGAATCAGTTGTTAAGGCAAACTGATGTGTGCCCATCTGTACTACTAATATTTTTGCTTTCAGACACTACTCCTGTGTGGCTGGACTGCAGCCAGCAGCGATGCCTCCTCATCGTTTCAGCTTGTTAGTATTTTTAATCATTGTGATATTTTATAGCAGATATTGAAATCGTATATGCAACGAATCAATAAATCCTAATGCTTCTTTCAGCTTGCTAGGATGTCATTTCCCACCGTGGATACCGTAAGTACTTGTACTTAAATATTTTGTGCTGTACCATCGATATATCTTTAGCTAATACCACAGAATCCATACTAATGTTAAAACTTACAATTCCAGAAACCGTACAACATGCCCACGTCAAGCGAGATCGACCTGAAAAAAAGCTTGGCCGACGAAAAGTTCAAGAAGCTCCAGGACTACTACTCGTACATGAACTCTCGCATCAAGGAGCCACACAACCCGGTACGAGTCACACTTGTCTGCATCTACTGCAAAAACCCCACAACCAACTGCAAAAGTGTCACGGTGTACTGCATTACACACACAGTCAACTGCTAAAAAAGGATCGGCCTCTATAAGTACTATCCCACTGCATTAAAATTCTATTTTATAAAAAACTTGTGGCCCGCCCTCACATCGCTTCGGGACCTTAATTCAGAAATGAACCAATAGATGGCGCTGTGCTCAATTACATCGCGCAAGCGTTTCGTGTTTTCGGTTTACCTATAAGTCTTGTCGTGTCCATAGAAGTATCTCTTTATAAATAGTATAGATGATACAGAAGATATATAGAAGACATGAAGGTAAAGCACAGAACGGCAGATCATTCCAGCATTTCGTGGCAGCGTAGCGGAAGCTACCACGAAATGCAATCCTGTACTGTGGGCACATTAGTCTGACTGCTGTTCTCATTTGGCACTGTGCAAATTTTAATTTTTCAAACAAATAAAGTGGCTTTGTATTTTTGATGACATCGCTCGCTATTAGGCTTAAGTTTCTACTGAGTCGTATTTTTTTTCCACAGTCTGAACGGAAGGAGATCCTAGAAACCGCTGAGAAAAAACTTAATGCTTTCATCGATACCCACATGAAGGTACTCACTCATTGCAGATAATGACTTTTCTTATTATATAGGAAGGCAAACGAGCAAGCGGGTCACCATGGTAAGTGAACACGTCCGCCCATGTACTTACCTACGTCAGCTACACCAGAAGGAGTGCGGATGCGTTGCCGGCCTTCCAGGAAGGTATAGGCTTGTTTCTTGAAGATTGGATTACCGGTTCGGAAATACCGCTGCGGGAAGTTGATTCCACAATGAGGAGGTGCCTGGCAGAAAGTGTCGTGTAAAGCGCACGGTAGAGAACCGCCAACTATCCAAGAGGAATCCAAGTTTATGGCGTACGGTGGTGAAATTATTGGCAGCACTGAACTAAAACAACTCCTCGAACAACACTTAAGTATTTTATACCTAATAGTGCCATACCTTTCCTTCTCCCCATTTATATGCATTGATGTTTCAGGATCTGAAGAGACTCCTGATCGTGACGGACATCGCTCTGATGTCTATGGTGCTGCTGAAGCTGAACAAGAAGATGGACGCGTCCGAAAGCAAGATCCGGAAGGCGCAGGCCAAGATTCCCTTCGGTCTTTACACCAGTCCTGGTTAGTATCTGTCATCATTCAACCTGGTTAGTATTCCGTCATCATCTATCCACCATCATCATATTCCACTGCTATCATCACACCCTTACCTACGTCTATTAGATTCAATTACTTAGTTACTTTCATTACAAAAAGGTCCTACCTACTTGTATTTTTGTTCCAGAGTTTAAATGCCTGGGAACATCGTACTACATAGCATCAGCTCACAACCAAGAAGACGCTCAGATGATCCTGTCCAGCGAAAGGAAACCACACTGCTACACATTCAGAGGTTAGACATTGTCGTCACATCACATTCATGAACGCTCTTGCTGCAATGGTTTACTACGATAGAAGGATACATTAAACCCATTGCTGGAAAAACAAAAACTCTCGCCTGGTTGTGGCATATGAGATGCCAATGATGTTAAGTTACTCTTCCCTCGCGAGAGTTTCCTCCCGCCTACGCTCCAGCTGTGCCACACTCTTATTTCGCACCGACATTATATCGAAAAAATCTATCTCTCGAGCATTTTGGTATAATGTGGGAAACATTGTACCAAAATGCTCGAGCTTAGGTGCCTATATTTCTTGGGGTTCCCCTAGGTAGTATCTTAGTTCCCCGTCTATTTTGTTATTAACGGTCAGGTGTTCCCCAAGGCAGATTCCCGGGTCCTAACCTATAGGTGTTTCCCAAGGAAGTAACCTAATCCCGACTATTTCAAACCCAAGATCAGGTGTTCCTCAAGGCAGAATTCTGGGTCCAACTCTATTGGTGTTTCCCAAGTAGTATCTCTATTTCAAAGGTAAAATACAGGTTTCTTCTTTCGAATTAGGTGCGTTCTCCTTCTCCGGCTTCTACCACCGGCACTCGGAGACGTCGTACGTGGGGCCGCACGCCGAGCAGTTCCAGACGAAGGACCCGAGTCAAGGCCTGTACTGCCACTCAGACGACAGCTGGAGCGACGCCCAGTGCATTTATAAGTACGTTTTTTTTTTCATCTAAAGCCTGTTCAACTCAAGAAAGAACTCCTCCTAAATTTGGTTTATTAAATTTATAAATGCGCCTGCGCTGTGTTTTGTCCAAGGCCCAATAGGGGGTAAAGTAGGTTAAAGTTTGTAGTGTTGCGGTGTGACTCTAGACAGGCACTTTTTGCAGACGTCTACGGGCGGCGGCTTATCATCAGGTGATCAGTCTGCTCGTGTGCCACCTATCACATAAAAAACGAGCAGACGAAACACCTCATGGTACTTAAGCGATTACCGCCGTCCATAGACACCCTGTTGAAAGAAAGAAGAAATCTAGACTTACAAGCGCGCTGCGCCGGCCTTTTAAAAAGCTTAGGAAACTTTTCCGTCATAATGTTTTTCGTATCACTTTATGTGTTATTTTATTTTATTCTCTCCAGGATAAACCCCCGCGAGGAGTTCCCCGAGTCTGTGGAGTACGAGCCGAAGGTGTCGTACTGGTGCGGGCCCTACCGCTACTTCATCCCCGCCACCACCGACGTGCGCTGCATCTTCTCCATCTTCGCCATGAACTTTATCTTCCGGTTCGGATATGATGGAGTCACTTATAAGAGCTCCGACCTCTCTTTTGTGAGTATGGAAAGGGACGTACAATTTCGAACCACATAGATATATAGATAATAGAATAGAATTCTTACATCAAACCACACGCAAGCGGCTGTCATTCCATCCTCATCATCTTGATGGTTGGCGATCTAGCACTGTGCGTTTTTCGAGGAATTTTCTACCGCGAACCTCAGTCTTGTGGAATAGTTTAGCTGCGGCAGTATTCCTGACGGCTATGACTTAGGGACCTTCAAGAAACGAGCGTACTTCTTCTTAAAAGGCAGGCAACTCATCAGCGACCTCTCTGATCTCGCAGATGTTCATGGGCAGCGGTGATTACTTACCAGCGGGTGACCCGCTTGCTCGTTTGCCGCCTCGAGTATAAAAAAAATAAAATAATGTACTTAGATTAGGTAAGTAAGTAGTTACATATACAAAAAAGAAAAATTATGAAGTTATTGTCCTTACTGTGCTAAGCAGCTGTATTATAAAGGATGTAGTTATTTAGAAGAAATTAGAGATTAGGAGTAGTAGTAATAGTAATCAAAGTTCAACTAGTCGTCTATTTAACGCCTACTTATCGGATTCTCATCTCCAAAACCGTCATATTCGCAAACACAGTATAGTTCGCGCATTAGGACCTAAGCGTGTTTATTAAGCCTAAGCTAAGTCCATCACAGAGCGATTTACTATGATGGAGGCCTTTGCCCTCGTAAGTAAGCAGGCTAAAGATACGAATTTCTTTGAGCAGATGTACCAGAACGGGCAAGTATTCTACACGGACGAGCCCTGGGCCGGCATGTCGTGCTGGACCTGGGCCTGCAAGTGGCGCCACAACCAGAACATGCGCGGCAACGAGTTTTTCGTCAACTAAATAAAATTTGTGAATTTTATTGTACAGCGGATAATGTTTTATTTTTTCCTATACCTAAGTATGAAGAAGCAAAATTATATATCCTTGTTTATGTATTTTAGCCGCTTAGGTCATAGAATATAACGGTATTGATTATAAAACATATCATAGCAGCACCGTTAGTAACCCGATAATATGTTTTCATGACTTTCTTGACGTATTAAATCTAAATAATACGTCACATCCGTCCCTCGCGATATCGATAACAATAATCGAACTAACTGTGTGCACTATAAAATACCTAATTTTGACAGTTACTCATTCAACGCTTGTCATTTTGTACTAATCATTCACTCACTCATTCATTGTTTATTATTGTGGGCATTGTCAGTGGCAGTTATTATGGATTTGAAATTATTTCACAATTTTCTTTTGATTAAACTTATTTACTGAGATTGTATTGTAAACAACATAAAAATTATTTACGTTTATTCGTATATTATTCAAATTGTTTTATCTTTCAACGTGCTGTGATTTATAAATACCGAATTACAACTCAAAATGGGTATGTGTTTTTTGATAATATTTAAGTGATTCTATAGTGGATTTAAACAAAATGTTCACTTTCCAAGTGTAAATTACGTTTCAGAAGATCTTCCCATAGAAGAAAAGTGCGAGAACCTCATGAATATAGTAGTTGAATCGCGGAAAAGATTCGGTAAAATGTGCGTGGATTACGAACAGAAAACATCGATGATGGAGAACAAAATGTTGAATTTGCAACTCGAAACTATTTCTAGTTACCGTTTCAAGCCGAAACAAACCGTCCCTAACATTGAAGTGGATGATATGTGCAAAGATACGGAGGATTTTGAACTTGAAATCATAACAAGGCAGAAAAGAATTGAAGAACTGAGGAGGAAGTTGAAAAGTACACAGGATGTTGTTCTGCAGTTGAGATCTGATCGTTTGGGCAGGAAACTGCGTGAGCCTCTCACTGCCGAAGCTTTATTGACTAAAGCCAAGGAAAAATACAATATGTTGTGACAAATGTTTAGAATAAATTTAAGTAAGTAATAAGCATTGGCTAGAATATAAATCAGGAACTATAATTATTACACATAATTATGGTACTCTCAGAATACTACTAAGATATTCTTTAGAATGTTAGCAACACACACTCTTTACTACATTATTAAAAGCGCTTCCTCTCCCTAAGTTGCGTACCGACAGGGTCCATATATTTTTACTTTTTTTGTACATTATGGTTTGGCAATAAAAATATTGAGTATAGCAGCCAGAGTAATATGATGAAAGCTTGAGACCAGTTGTGTCCACAGCTTAGGAACCCGGGTATGCTAGGACTATTATGAAAGTTTTGGGAAGTCTACTAAGTCTGACGTCTGACTGATCAATGCTTAGATTAGAGAGCCAGATAAATGGGATCATGGTTACACATTCAGAACAATGTCTTATAATAAGTTTCAGTTTTGTGTTATACATTATGTGAGATATAAAGTATATTGTACAAAGTTTTGTAACTCAACCCACATTATTGTGTGCATGAAAACCATCATACCCCATAACCAATTATAAAGTGTGTTACTATAAATTTTACTGTGTGAATAAATTATATTTTACAGGACTGAGACAAAGCCTTATTATTATCACAAATGTATTACTACAATATTTTAAACTTCGAAAAAACTTTCGCTCAATAAGCATTGTGCCACTGCTATAATAACCATAGACAATAATACTTTTTTATATGAGTAAAAATTTAGGTACAGTATACATGGCAAAAAACCGATAAATCTGTTTGAAAGATTCTTCGACTAATGGATCCTGCCTGAGTATTCAATGATGATTACATATTAACAACTTCTCTCTGAATATTACATTGAAATATTAAACACAGGGCTATTACATACTTTTCTCTATGTGCAAAACTTTAACGAATACGACTACTTTTAAAGAATTAGTTACCTAGCAACAACTTTTATAAATTTGTTTATATAACAAAATGTCATAAATGATGCTTTTGCTTCTTTTGCCATCTGCGTCCATTTTGCGTGTTCGATTATTATTGTGTGTCGTGCTTAACTCTTCTGCTTTTTACACAAGCCGTTTTACAAACTATGTCTCTTCAAACGTTGTTTAAACAACATTGTATAGTGCCAGATGTGCTGACAACAGCCCCTTCTGAAATGCTCGACATCCAGTACCCCAGCGGTGTTCGAGTAGACAAGGGTAAGGAGCTGACCCCTACTCAAGTTAAGGATCCTCCTGTTGTGAAATGGACAGCTAAAGAATCCGAGTATTATACCTTAGCCATGGTTGACCCTGATGCTCCCAGCCGCGAGAATCCCAAGTTTCGGGAGTGGCATCATTGGCTTGTCGGGAATATTTTTGGAGGAGACATGAATAAAAGCGAGGTATTATCAGATTACATTGGATCAGGTCCTCCTAAAGGCACAGGACTTCATCGTTATGTATTCCTTCTCTACAAACAACCAGAAAAATGTGATTTTGGAAAAGTTCCCAAACTTCCAAATAACTCTGGCGACAAAAGAGGAAAATTCTCCATTGCCAAGTTTGCGCAACAATTCAAGCTTGGTACACCTATCGCTGGAAACTTTTACGTGGCCAAGTATGACGATTATGTTCCCAAATTGTATGCAAAATTGAAGGGCTAAATATAAAGAAACGCTTTGCAAGAAACTGTAATCAAATGATTTAGAATATTTTGCAAGTGAGGACTCGGCTTTATAGACCACTTTAGTCTATGGTTTCCGATCGATAAATTTCCGCCTCCGCGTGACATTCTTTTACGGCCCAATCCGCCATTACATTTTGGTGTTAGCGTAAATTGGTCGTTTGCGTGCAGCGTCGCCACGCATTATCAGTGACAGCGAGTTATCGTGTACGTGCGTCGTATCGCAGAGTTTCGTGGAACAAAGAGAAGTTACGTTCAATCGTATGTCCATCCAGAATCTCAACACATTTGATCCATTCGCCGATGCTATCAAAAGCTCGGAGGACGACGTGCAAGATGGTTTAGTCCACGTTAGGATCCAACAACGGAACGGGCGTAAGACGCTAACTACGGTGCAAGGGCTGTCGTCGGAATATGACCTGAAGAAGATAGTGCGGGCATGCAAGAAGGAGTTCGCGTGCAACGGAACCGTTGTGGAGCATCCGGAGTACGGCGAGGTGCTGCAGCTGCAGGGAGACCAGAGGGAGAACATTTGCCAGTGGCTGACCAAGTCCGGCCTCGTTAAGCCGGAGCAGCTGAAGGTTCACGGTTTCTAAGCTGTCCGACTGATAACGACACCGTCTCGTCCTTAGTTGCAATTGAAAGCCGAACGAAAGAGTAATAAAATGACTTTTTTTTTACGACATTGTATTTTTAAATTGCTGTAATGATTGAATCATAAAATATGTTTTTGTATAACGTGTTTTTTTGCCGCCTCGGCCAGGTAGTCGCCCGGGTAACGGGACTACTGAGTGAAAGTAAGTAGGTCTCGCTTGCGAAATGGTAAAATTCCGTTGGTTTATCGTCACGCGATGCTACAGTGCGATTCTACATCGTTAGGGCTTTTCCCAGTGTATTTTCTAGTTGAGTCTGCTAATGTTCTCATTAGTTAACTAATCATCAATTTATTAATGTTTCAAAGTTTGGTCATAAACACGTTATGTAGGTACAGTGACTGTACATACGTAGTTTTATTTATTTTTACTTGTACATAATTAGTCAATAACCTCTAAAGATCATTTGTATCTGATAACGTCACGTCAAATCTATAAAGCGATACGAATGTCGAAACATCTTTACGTAGGCACTCTGCTATCGTAGATGTATCAATTAGTACACTGTAGATTGCGCGCTACTTGCGTCTTATCGCAGTTTATTGACAGTATTGTCACGAAACATAAATGAATCATAATTTTTCTTCGATATTGCCTCCTGTTCTTGACAAGGAAGAGTGAGTCATGTCCTCGTTATAGCGAGCGAGGCCGCGGCACTGGCTGAGGTCAACAAATTCGACGTAGGTAAAATAACTTGTGACAGAGCAACACATCTAACGTGTTAAAAAGTGATTTACCTACATACTGTCATTATTATCACTCCAAGACTGCTGAACCAATTAAGATAATATTGGAGCAGAGTACTACTAAGATCACAGTCAGTGTAGAGTAAAAAAAATGGTTAGGAAGTAATTTTTCATACGGTTCTATTCTCGACAGAGATTTAAAATCTCTTGATTCTCGCCCCCTAACGGAGTGATTATATTCTCTTTGCCCCTAATATCATTTCCAGCGTAAAAGCTAAGATCGTAGGTATGAAAAGAAAAACCTAACTGACTTTACCTACCAAAGTATAAAAAATCTCAGTATTCCTCAGTTGCGATACCTACATACCGCACTCTCTTATACTTTGTACTAACTGCCACACAGCAGGTCTGGCCCATTTTCTTCAGTTACTACTAAACGAGTTAGAAAATCAATCTTTATGTACCTTTTAGTACTGAGACAGATTTGTAGACCTTGATATGTGGCCAACTACCTATACCTTATCACTGAACGCAATAGTCGCGCTGCGGGTTCGATTCCCCACCAGCTGCTAACGTAAGCTTTGTATCTAAGGTAGTAGTACCTCCGTCACCTTCGTTTTCTGGTTTTCATAGTACACGAACACCCATACAAGGTGTGTGAATCAAATCTGTACCTACACACGTTTTGAACTTTAAATTCCTTAGACCTCATCGTCACTTTCCATCAGGTGCGATTGTGGTCAAGCGTTGGCCTATAGTCTAATAAAAAAAAGATTGAAACTAGGTTACACTTATTATAACGACAGCAATTTATTAGGTCTTATTTAGCTTTGTCTCTAGATAGAGTCTGTCGACACGTACACACAGCGTCACGTGGAGCCACAATTTTTGGACTTAGTACGACCGTACCTGTACAAACCTAATGTTGGGTGGAATTATCGCGAGGGAAACAGTGTAAGACAGAGAATATCTTCCGTGTCGATTGAATATTTAAATCGTATTAATAGATACCTACCTACATTAATGTACACTGTGATATAGGTACTAAGGTTAGTATTTACTGGAATTATTATGTCACAACGAGGAAAACATGGCAATATAAAACTCAGTCATAATAGTAGTTCTATACTCGTTTACATACCTATTTATAAAAAAAATACTGGTGTTCTTATATCGATTACTATATACCTACCTACTCATGGATCGGTTATAGATCATGCTTCTAGAAGGTCTATGTGTTTTTTTTATAAATTCACACAACATCTCATAGATTGACCTGACTCCGTCAGTACTAAGTAGCTTACACTTGTTGTTGTTGCTTAGCAAGTAGCACTTGTGTTACAGATATCAGACAATAGAGGATCACACATATAATACTTAATTAAATGCATAAATAACACCCAGACACTAAACAAATCGAAGTGTTCATCACACGAATGTTTGTCCATGGTGTGGATCGAACCCGACCTTTGGCGTATGAGTGTGAACCGTTTATGTGATAAATGGTAGACGAGCTGACGTCAATCGCTGCCCAAGTGCGTTGGCAACATTTGCACCTCACCCCGGACTGGGCCACCGGGCATTGAGAGATAGGAACCTACTCGTCAATACACAGCGCACTCTATGCGTCAGCCTATTTACTTCGAGGCTGTGGTAAGACTAGTGCCTCACCATAATTTGAGTGTGGGCATAGAGGCATCACACATTGCCCTCTGTCCTGCTTCTTCCAGGGGTGTAATCCGGTGGCGCTATGGGCCCAGAAGGTTCTTCTTACCTTCTCTTGGCCAATCGTCGAGATCGGCCGTCTAACTCAGTCTAACAGGCAATTAACAAAATAACAATTTTGCTATAATGTCTTTGAAGGCGTTATCTTGTGAAGGTTTTTGGAGCATTGTTGGATCACGTGCACCTTCCCGGGCATGCATCACTAGATTTTGCAAAATCTAAGTTTTTTTTTTCTGTGATAGGTAGCAGGCGAGCAGGCGGATCACCTGATGGTAAGCAATTGACGCCGCCCATGGACACCTGGAACACCAGTGGGGTCACAAGTGCGCTGCCGACCTTTTATTTATACCCTTCCCCCCCAGTGGGCCTCCGGTACCCTCACTCGCTCGGCGAAACACAGCACAGGAGCTGCTTCACACCGGTTTTCTGTAAGGTAGTGAATATTTTTTATGTGATAGGATAGGCACACAAGCAGATAGTTCACCTGATGGTAAGCGATGCCGTCGACCATAGACACTATTTCTTCAATTACATTTTTCCTCGACGGATTTTTTAAATTAATAATTATCATGGAAACCTACACTTTTCGAATAGTATTGCGTATAAGTGCAGGATAACTCACAATGTTACGTCCATCAGAGCAGTGAATGGAAGAGTACGCACACACACATACCTATTATTCAAAAAAGGCATCAAAATTCCTAGCACGCATAGCGGATGTGACCTACGATCTCCCTCCCTCCCTTATTGAGGAGCATAATTTTATCCACTGAGCTGCTACGAGAATATCCCACTATCAAGTATGTAAGGATAGGTTAAAGGAATTTTAATATCTTTATGTACGTTAATCTATACTATTTATAAAAAAATATCTTCTATAGACAACGACAAACCTTTTAAATGAACCGAAAATACCAAACACTAGCGCGATGTAATCGACGCTCAGCGCCATCTATTGGATAAGTTGGGAACTATTGTCCCGAAGCGAAGTGAGCAATGGGCTACTAGTCCCTTATATATAATAATACGTTTTATAGTGCAGTCTGTTTTGGCCAGAGGGTTTTTCATTTTTCTATTGTGAATTCACAGTTAGTTACAGGCAGCGACGTCTTTCTGCATTTAATAATGAACTAAATGTGTTTGATATTAGGGAGAGAATCGTTTGAAAAAAATTGGCAGACTTGTTTATATCGACGTGTGGCGGCCCATACAACCAATGTATCTGTTTATCAGCCAAAACTAGTCTTGTCACGCTGCAGGTTTAGAAATAATACACTGTAAGTATTATTAAACTTTTTATTGGACGCCATCTAATCTGAGATCATGAAGATATACAAATCAACTAAGTTACAGTCGAAAAATGTAAAAAGTATCGTAAGAGTAGTAGGTATGAATCTCTTACCTATACTTAATCATGATAATATCCTTTGATATAAAAACTTTCTTGCAAAATCAACTGTTATGAAAACAAGCAGGTATTAAAAGTACCTATTACTTATCTTAATATTTATACCAGCCAGCATCAAGAGCATTCACCATAAAGAAGTAGACAAAACACAGTGCAGCACAATGCTATGGTCTTGCAAAAGCCTAAACAATCTACGGGTACGCTCATTTGCCCATGCTAAAAACTAAACAATTGAGTCAAAATTATTATATTAGATGCCTCCAGATCTGAAGAAAACGTTGCAAATGCACAGTGGTTCCAACCGTTTGCAGATCGTTAGATATGGACGCATTTAAGAATTTACAAATTTCCATGACAGGCTAGGTTCATATTCATATGACAAGATACTGGCCGGTAGAGCTACATCTACTAGATAGTTACTAACTATTGGTCGTAAATACCAGTCTTTTCGTATTATAAAAATATACTTAAAACTAAATAATTAAAATTTCAAAAATCAACAATTGTTAACAAGTAGGTAAGTAGAACTTAGCACTAATACTTATTTCTTAGTCTCACTATCTCCACAGTCAAAAGATTTTCAATACTTATAAATTGGCACATTCAGCAATATGTAGTCATAAAATTAATGTAGGTTTCTGTAGTACTTAGAAACACGACACTAGGCCACCGATAAAATATTCTAGAGAAAATATCAACTGAAGGTACAAGCACCAACAGATAAACCACATAATTAAGGGTTATCCAAATATTTCAAATCTCTTCATCCGATTCCCACCTTAATGTCTGACAAATTAGGTTCAATATCTGTTGAGGAATATGAACCCAACATGTGGTTGTATGTACAGATAGCCACAAGTTGGTTTAATACAATCTGTCGTTATGTACTCAATTGATATCTACATAATTTGTATTATATCTTGGCTTACCAAGTATGACATTAAGTTGAAAGAAGATTTGAGAAAATTTAAAAATTTGGAAAATCCAATGTCTTGATATTTGTACATTTAGGTATGAAACATGATTATTAAGGGATTAAAAAAATATTGAACATTTTCTGAGTGAATTTAAAAGTTAAAATTCACCATGCAATACAATTATTGGTAATTAATCAAGAATTGACCAAATGGCTTTAATATATTCCTATGTATCACAATAGGAATAAATTAAACATGCAAAAAATACATAAATTATCTGTTAGACAAACTAAATTGTTAACACATTTTTGTGACTAAATTATATCAATAATTTGTAAGTTTAATGATCAACAATTTAGTTTATCCAAACTACAATTATAAAATTCCTAACTCTAACATAATTATATTTTCTTTGCTTTAGACTTAAAATATTTACTTCTTCAACATAATTGCGTTAAAATTTAAAACATATAAAGGTACATAATATAATATCATTTACTTATAGTTAAGTTTAAACTATGTAGGTGTCTAAGTATAATAATATTATTAATACAGTTGACATTTTAAATATCCCATCCTGGATGAATAATCAATGTTTCTATACTAGATATGCAGTCATATTCTTTTTTAATAATACTCGTAACCTTGTTGTCCAAGATCTCTTTGAAAAGGCTGTTTGTGGTTGCCTCATGCGCGTCTCTGGAACCAGCTACCTCGCTTGGCTCTGACAGGATTTGTAGTAGGTTACTAACTATCGGTTGTTGATCACAAATTGCTGGTTCTTGGTTTGAAATACTTGGTTGCTGGATGTCATTTTGTTGGTTAGAAATAGTGTTTTGTTGTGATGGTCGTAGGACACAGTGACTTGGACAAAATTGCGCGTAAAGGCATGGGATTTTATCATCAACCCACATTTGTTGGTTACAATCATTTAGTTGTTTGTCAGTCATAAACAAAGGTTTGAAATTCTCCTCATTACAAGGTCGTAAATGTACACTTTGATACATTTCGTTTGGGCGGATATTTTCTTTTTCCTCTTCTCTGTTGATTAATAAATCTGCATGCACAAACCCGAAATATTGTTTAGCTTGCGTAGGGGTGCAGTACCCATGGGCTGATGGAGGGTCGTCCCTTACAGGCGGATTGTCCAGGAGGATCGTAGATTTACCAGTGGAACTAATGAACTTACTAACTATAGATGCGCCATCGTTAGTAGAAGACTTCTCTTTCGTCTTGTCCTCTTGGCGTTTTGAACTGGAGCAATGTGATGTGCATATCTGAAAAATTTAGTTAAATAAGTAATAATAATTTTTAGCAATGGGGCATTGGATTCGCCTTCTTAACTTTTGAAATTATCTGGAGGTAAAAGATACTTGACTGACCTGTTTAGCACAATAGGTAGTGAGCGCATGAGAGCAAAGGGAGCGGGTTCAATTCCCGCACTATCACAAAATGTTTGTGATGAAACAAATATTTGTGGTGGGTAGTTTGCGGTACATTCGTTGTTTATTGTTTTAATACTGGTTTGTTATTGTTAATTTGTTTGTTGGTCACCCCATAGTTTACCATTAAGTGTTCAGTAACAACTAAAGATGTCGAATGGCGCCTTTTTTTATGTTATAGGTAGCAGACGAGCAGGCGGATCACCTGATGGTAAGCAATTGCCGCCGCTCATGGACACTTGCAACACCAGTGGAGTTACAAGTGCGCTGCCAACCTTTTATCACCTTGCCCCGGGTGGGCCTCCGGTACCCTCACTCACTCGGCGAAACACAGCACAGGGGCTGCTTCACGCCGGTTTTCTGTGAGGCAGTGGTATAACTCCGGTCGATCCGGCCCATTCATGCCGAAGCATGGCTCTCCCACATTTAAATAAAATGTAAAATGTCATGCATTTTTTAAAATGTTGGCAACGCACTTGTGACTACTGGTGTTGCAGGTGCCTATGGGCGGCGGCAATCGCTTACCATAAGGTGATCCGCCAGCTCGTCTGCCACCTAACGCATAAAAAAAAGAAAACATTACCTGTTTTTCCTGACATTTGGAAGCCGTCTTTGATGGAGCTGGCCCTTCTTTGCCTTTACGTGTCCTCTTACTAGATTTTGACTTCTTATCAGTTAGAGATCCTGTGGTCGGCTGACGCTTCATGTCAGGGGAAGATCGCTTTTCGGCAGATGGTTTAGTGTCTAGTGGTTTTAAGTTCTCCTTCAATGGTTTTTTTGTGGTACTAGAGCGTGTTGGCTTTTCTGTGGGTGGTTTAGTGGTAGTCTCTAGTAATTTCAGGATCTCCTTATGTGGTTTCTTTGCGTTGCTAGTAGATTTAGATCCGGTATGCTTTTTTGATGGCTTTTCCGATCCTGTAAAAAAAGAAATATTCAGTTAATTATAAACAATTATTATAAAATGATTATTATATTTTATTATAGCAATAGCTAACAAGCGTAAAAGCTACACAATGTATCGGCGATCAGGTAGTACTGATTTAAATTACTAGGTACAGTCAACAGGAACAGTTCTTGAAATAAGTTATTAGTGAACTTTTGTACAGTTTATTACACAACAACTGAAGTACAGTCACGTGCACTAATAAGTAATAGAATTTCGTTCAAATATGAACCTTATAGCACTGACATATGAGTCGAGATGTTTACATTTTGTTGCAGGCGACTGTACAACACCCAACAGCAGATTTGTCTCACTGTACCTACTGTAATGTTTCTGACGTAGTTTAAACGAATCCGCTGTCGAAATGTACATGCTGTCCGTACTTTTATAAACGTCATGTATTTTTACAACCGATACAATGGGGGTTATCGCATGTAAAAAATCCATTAGATGGCGTACTTGTAGACTGAGGTCCAACTTAAACGTCATTGGTCGTTGAATGATATTCTGACATCTCACATCATAAATAACCAATCACCGTGTACATGGACCTCAGTCTACCAGTACGCCATCTAGCGGATTTTTGACACGCGATGGGGGCTATTTGTGCAAAGTCAAGCAACACAATGAGAATATCATGCAAAGAAGAAGTAGGATGCTTACCTCTACCGGAGAATCTTCTAGTTGCATCATTAGTTGTTTAGTTATATTAGTCACCCATAGACCATAGAATGTCTTAAATGAAAGGAGCTCTAGCAGAATTGTAACATAATTAAAACTCACAGTTAATCTACATTACAAATAATTTTGATTACAATTGACAATCAATGTTATTTATTGAAAATGAAAACCACAATCGAGTGATTGTGTGAACCATCAAAAATATTTTGTATTAATGAGATCCTATTATATTTTAACGAACAGCTTAAACCGATCAATCAAAAACTAATATGTATTCTGTAGGTATTTTGTTCTACATTCATGAAAGAATAGATGGCGCTAGTAGTATATCTACTTATTAGAAAAAAATAACAATTAACGAACCAAAAACTTAAAACTAATAAAGAATCACTTAAAAGTAAGTAACATAAACAATATTTAACTCGGAGTTATTATATTGTATTTAGATGCAGTGAAGTGACAAAAAAAATAGAATACTTAGTATAGGTAATCAATCACTTAGAAGTATCGTTAAGAATTTAAGAACAACTTAAGGGTGTTTGGTCGGTAATGCAGCCATAGCTTTTAATTAGTTTTTGAGTAACATTGCAATAATATTTCCGTAGTGATTTTAATTAGGCAGTAATTTTAATTTTTAGCATAATTTTTTTCTTTTAAGTCCTTAATCACAACATCACAATTAATAAAAAACTATAGGCGGCGATAATGGACCAACCAAGCAACTTTAAGTAATTATTAGCTATAGTACGTAGGTACAGCCACACATCAAAGTAAGCAAAACTGTCAAATTAATTTAATAGATTATCACCCTTACTGTCAAAAACATTCAGTTGAATATCAACTTGGCAGGTTGTGGTAACTTGATGTGTGGCTGTCTGTACAATATTTCAAACATTTGGGTAATTTATATTATTACAACATTTACATGCATTATATAAGGCGTTTTGCAGACGCCGAGGGTCGGGCTTGGCCGGATCAATTTGACCACGGACGATAGCGCACAGGGAATCCTAGATTAACCAACTCACACGATGGGCAAGAAGTCCGCATTGCGAGTACCCGTCGGGCCAGAGGCGGCGCAAGGCGTAGGCGATGTGGGCCACTACCCACGGCCTCGCGGTACAAGGGGCCTCGCGCCTCAAGAAATTTTAAGCTCGTCTGAGGGGGGTCCTCCAGCGGCTTTATCGGTCATCATCGTCGCGAAATCGACAGAAAAGAAAAGGGCCTCGAGATAATTGATTTGATCTTGCCCCGCCACTACGTCGGGCACTGGCCCACCATGGATCATATAATGAAGATAACGCAAACGGCGTCAAGACGTCGTAATCTAAGTGCCTGTGTCCCTCGTTTGTGTTCCCGTGGTCTTTATTACTTGAGGAAAAACCTCGCCGTCTGCCTAAGGCCTTGAAGTCAAGTCACCACATCTAAATTATTTTTTCAAAGCTTAGCTTAGTCATATAAATTGTTGAGTGCTCAACAGAATCCTGAAATTTTCCTGCTTATAAATCTCACACAAACCACTAGAGGCTCTATGGGAACCTCTGCAGTTAACACACTTGAACGGGGAGTACGGGCGCGGGCACTTAGATGTGAAGTGTTTAACAGTACAGTTGTTACACCTAGGTATGCGGTAACAGTTCTCAGTCAAGTGCCCGTACATTAGACACCGTCGGCAGAGAACCGGCCCCGTAGGTGCTCTCCAAGTAGATATTTTGGCACCTGGCATCACTTTATAAAAGTCCCTTAGCTTTGCCCACTTGGTTGAGCTTAGAAGACCCATGGTGATCATGAAACGACCATTTCTTTTGTTTTGTCCTTTCACTTGACCGGAATAAGTTTCCTCGATTTGTACGACTTCCTCAATTGGAAACCCCATCCTATACATATTTAGATAGATATCGGTTGAAAGAGTATCATAGGGTAAGCCATCGAGGACTAATCTAGTTTGCCTTGGGTCATGGAGGGTATAGGTGTGCCACTGTACTGTCGGAGCCACGGTTATAAGCTCCATTAAATACTGCTTGGTGGTTTTGTAATCCTTCTTATTCCGGGGTTTAATAAGTATACCAGAGCTGTATGGTCTGGTATACGGTATTTCGTGCCCGATCCTGTCAAATAGTTCTTTTCGTCGCATAACCCAATCGTTGGGAGGTAAGTCGTCTACTACGAAAGGGGGGATATCCAGAGACTTCGGCATAGTTTCTGAGATTAGCTTTATCTGGGAAGGTGAAGATCGGTTGTCGGATTTCTTTGTTGTTGATTTTGATTGAGTGCGCACGCCGCTACATGCCGGGCGAGATTGGGTGGTCATGCCGCTTTGATTAGATGTTGACGTTTGAGTGACCGTACCGGTTTGCTTAGTTGGTGACGTTTGTGTGGCCATATCGCTTTGCTTTGTTATTGACCTTTGAGTGACCATACCGCTTTGCGCTATTGACGTTTGAGTGACCATACCGCTTTGCGCTATTGACGTTTGAGTGACCATACCGCTTTGCGCTGTTGAAGTTTGAGTGACCATACCGCTTTGCGCTGTTGAGGTTTGATTGATCATACTGCTTTGATTTTGAGTTTCAGTGGTAGACGCATCTGTTGAAAGCACGTCAGTAGCGATCATCAACGCATTTATAGTATCTTGTTTCTCACTGACAGTCGGCGTCATTACATTTTGGATTGCATGGGTATTTTCATCTACTGTAGGCTGTGTATTAATCATCGGATGAGTAGCTTGAGTTTCAATAGTTATCAACGGAACTGTTTGGAGTTGTGTTTCGGTAAACACGGGTGTAGTTTGAACCGTTTCGAGTTCAGTAATCATGTCAATCGGTTCTTCTCTTACGAGTCCGGTTTCCTGCAGGTTTATTGTAGGTTGCTGTCCAGCAGCCACCATTTTATCTATTGCAGATAGTATTTCAGTGGTCATCGATTCATGGAATACATTTTCTGTTGGTATCGCCATCAGGTCATCCTCCGTATATTCTGTTTTACTAATCATCAGTATGTCTTCGGACGGTTCAAATTTTTCAATAACGCTGTGATACAAAATTCCTTCATCGGCTGATAGAATGTTCGGCAATTCCTCTGTCTTGACCATTGAAGACTGAAGATGAAGTTGCTCCGGACATGCAAGATTGGATTCTATTGGTGCTTCACTGTCAACGATTAGTCGTCTCTTTGCTGGACGCGCTTGTGATTTCTCAGTAATGTCAATACTTTCTTGAACATACTGCAGGATCTCAGGCGTAGAGTGTCCGGCCGGCTGGTCCGTCATAAAATCCATAGAGGCAGGATCAGGATCCGGCTCAGATGCAGGCTCCATGTTGATAGGACCTAAGGCAAGGAAATATTGGAATTGTATTGATACCTAGGAACTGCCGATTGTGGCATATTAATACATACTAATAATGCACAATTTATGAATAACAGCAAAAGGCTTTTTGTTTTAATAAAAATAAATATGTAGGAACTTGTAATGCTTATAAAAAAATATAAAACTTTTTTGATTGATCGGGATAAACTGACGCATTTTTGACCTAACCTAAAAATCTATTTTTTACCACTTTACCTACCTAGTTTTACTATAAGAAGTTACCTAATTGATATGAATAAGTATTTATAGAATTGATTTTTTTTTAGCTGACGATTAAAGGAGTGGCTAAGGAATTAAGTGGTTTTTGGGGACCTTCCGATTCCTGGGAGCTTCCTGTTCAGATGCGCGATCAGACGGTTTCAGTGGGCCTCCACATTTGGCACAGGCGCACGAGCGAGGAGACTGGCACTGGAACGAGTAGTGGACGCCAGCACAATGGACGCATTTTGGCGCGCGGAAGCAGTTCTCAACAGAGTGCCCGAAGGCCTGACAGCGGAGGCACCTCACCGGGCCCTGCCGCTCCTTCCAAGGCCCGATAATCGCACCTGGTATATGCTTAGCTATCCATGTGCAGTCGTATAGTTTAAAAAGCTTTTTGTCGTCAAGTTTCCGCATGACGATTTCAAACTCTCCAGTACCTGTCTTCTTTGTACTAAAATTATACAGGTTCACAAAATGAACTGGATAGCCTAATCTATTCAATTTCCTGTGAATGACATAAGTTGGCGTGTCATGGGGGAGGCCGTAAATAATCACTCTGCTTTCTCTCGGATTGACGAAGGTGTGAGTATGCCACTGGACCCTTGGATCGACCGCTACGAGACCGATTAGAAAGTCTCGGGTGATGATGTATTCCTCCTTAGTTCGGGGGGTTAATCGCAATCCTGTCTTGTTCGGTCTAGTGTAGGCTATTGAGTGACCGATCCATTCGAATAGTTCCTTCAGACGCTCATCGGAATCTGGTAGACTGTCGACCACAAAAGGGGGGTAAGTCTTCGCGTCGATTGGGACTAGCTTTAGTTTGGACGTTGAAGATTGAGTGGTCACACCACTTTCTTTTACAGCTGAACATTCCGCGTTGGCACCGGTCTGCTTCATTTCATTTGTTTGAGCCAATCTATTCTCTTTTGTTGACTGTTGTATTTTTCTGGTCCTGCCACTGTCTGTTTTTGAATGCTGTGTTTGTACTTTGGAGCGATTTTCATTTTTCGTTGATGGTTTTGATGAGGTTTTCTTTCTAGAATGTTGTGAATGTAAAGAAACGCTGCTCTTCTTTGATTTCGACGAGTGTACATGGTCCTCGCCGCTCCGTTTTGAATGTTGTCTTTGAGTGGACCTGCCGCTCTCTTTTTTGGTGGAACATTCTGTTTCATCAGTCTTTCTACTTTGCTTCGTGATTGATTTCGCTTCAATGGTTCTCCTTTCTTTTTCAGTTGAATGTTGCGTTTCAGTGGTCTTGCTGTTCTTATTTGTAGTTGATTTTTGTATTACGGTGTTGTCAATCTGCGAGCTGAATAATCGTTTTTGACCAATCGAGTCACTTTTTTTACGGGTAGAACGATGTGCTTTTGGGGTCACATCTTCTGAGGGAGTCTGCTTCTTTGCTGGTGGTGGTGATAACGGTGATTGCAAGGCCTTCGGTGGACTGGTAGGCGTTTTTTGAACGCTGCTTCTTCGTCCTGTAGAAACTGGGGTCTGTAAACTTAGAATCTATTCGGTGACCCATCTTGTTAAATATTTCTATCATCTTTCGATCCCAACCTGAAAGTGGTCGAGTGGTCATCGGCGAAGGGGTCTCTGTTGAAGGTTCTTTTTCAGGGGATTTCTGGGACACTTTCGCAGGTTGAAGATCACTAGTATTCTCTGACAACTTTCGTGTTTTAGTGTTCGCTGGTGAACTAGCTTTAAGAGCATTTTTGTTGTTTTTTATCGAAGAGTATATTTCTATCGTCAGTGAAACTGGGACAGACTGAATGGCATTGTTTCTTCGTGTTGGTGGCTGTTTTTGAGTGGCCTCGGGTGAAGTTGTGTCAAGTATCCCACAAGGACTGCTTTCTGTTGAAGCTTGTAGCAGAATAGTCGTCTGTGAGCCTAGCGAAGATGGACGGAGTTTAGTGACGTCATTAGTTCGTCGTGTTTCAGTGGTTACTGGTGAAGTTTGGTCATGTTGAAGGGCGCTAGGACTGCTTTCTGTTGACTTTAACCGAACGGTCGTCTGCGAACTTGGTGAAGATTTAAGTTCTATACTAATATCGTTGGCTGATGGTGTTTTGGCAACCGGTGAAGTAGTCTCAGTGTTTTTCTCTATTGAAGGTTGTGTAAACTCAGTCGTAGAATCAGATTCAGGGGTAGTAGTTTTTGTTGAATTTCGTGATTTTACATTCGCCGGTGAAGTATGCTTAGAACTGCTTTCTCTTGAGCATTGTGGTCGACGAATTTTCAGTGATTTTTCCACAGTATGATCTTTAGGTGAAGGTCCATTTTGGACAGTCATCGGAGTAGACTCAGGTTGAGCTTTGGAACTGCGTTCTGTCGACGATTGTGATTTGGTGGTAGTCCGTCGTCGGCGTCGTGAAATTGGCTCAGCTGTTGCTCTACTTTCCGTTTGAGATGGAGTCAGAAATACAGAAGGACGAAGAGAATCAGTTCTGGTCTCTATCAATGGTCGTGTTTCAGTGGCTGACTTCGCACCATCTTGTAACGGTGGTTTACAATCGTTACAATGTCTTTCAGTGGATGTCGACGCATTTATTGAAGTCTGTGTTTGTATGACCTCTGTATCTGTTATAGGATGATCTGCGTCTGTTTCACTGGTCATCGGGTTTTCTTTAGTAGTTAGTAATGTGGTCACCGGAGAATTAGGTGTCATCACAGGTTCGGTTTCTGCAATCACTAGGTCATTGGTACATGATGATTGAGTTTTAATACCACTGTCTTGTGACACTATACCTAAGACAGGTTGCAAACCTTCAGTACTGTGTTGCATTGAAGATTCTCTTTCAGGTGTTGAAGGTATTTTGAGACCAAGCAACTCATATATTTCCTTTATTGTTGTTATCGGCATATCATTTGGTTGGGTTTGAGATTCCATCACTGGATTAGGCACAATTTCACAGACTTCTGAACTGTTCTGCTCTGTGGAAGATTCACATTGCGACGTTGAGGCTACGTTTAGGGAAGACAGCGGCACATCACTTGATGGTACTCCAGATGCTATCATTGATCTAGGCTCAGAATCAACGGCTTCAGAGCCGCTCTGTTCAGCTGCTGATTCTTCTTGAGTTGTTGAGTCTATTTTGAGTACATCATATATTTCACTCAGACGCTGATTCCAATCGGTTATAGATTGAATAGCGGGTTCAACTACGGTATTCAGCGAGTCAATTGTGAACGCATCTACTGAATGCTGTAATTCTGCAGAAGATTCAAATACGGGTTCATTTACTGCATGACGTGTTTCAGTAGAAGATCCAATTACTGGCTCAGCTGCATTATGTAGTTGAGTAAGAGATTCAATAACGGGTTCATTTATTGACTGCGGTATTTGAGTGGGCATAGATGAACTGAGCATACTTTGGGGGCCTTCTACACTACTCAGACCCCGGTTTTCTTCTGCACTTGACGATTGGGTCGCCGATGAAAATTGTATCTCAACCACTAGCGATGTTCGAAGATCGAATGGTTGGTTAGAATCAATGCAAATCGGCTCGAAGTAAGGCCTTATGGTAACTCTTCTAGTCAGTGTATCCGCTTCATTGTTGTTTCTCTTAAATCTTTTGGCTAGGAGTGTTGGCAAATCCCCAGTTATCTCTGTACTTCCATCAGCAGTTGTTGAAGATGCCGGGGGTTTCCGAATCGTAAGGTTTAACGGGGCAGGTTCCGGCTCCATCTCCATGTATGGACCTAAGGAAAAATATTCGTATTGTGATGGGGTCCTGTGGAATATCTTCCAATGCTGGACATAGGCCTCCCCCAAGGATTTGCAAACTGGTTGGTGTCGTGCCACTGCATCCAGGATGATCCCGCGATCTTCAACAGGTCGTCGGTCCGCCTTGAGGGGGGCATGCCACTACAGCGATTCGAGGCCTTTACTTAAGGATCTTTCTAATGAACCGTACCACATAACAAATAGACAATGTTTCGGTATCAATGTCAACACAGCTAACCGGCTCTAGCTGACATTGACAATAATTGTAATTTAATTATTAAAGTTTGTTCACCTACGCGCTAGGCAGTATGCGTGTCTCTCCCCCTCACGTTCCCTATAGCCTCAAGCTGAACCACACCGAGATCACTGCATGCACGCGTTGTAGGCAGCCGGCGCTTTGTCTGTGTATCCTTTTTATACTAGAGGCAAACGAGCATGCGGTTCACTTGCTGGTTAGTAATCGCCGCCGCCCATGAACACCGGCGAGATCAAAGAAGTCGCTGATGCGTTGTCGGCCTTTAAGAAGGAATACCGTCTCCTCTTACAGGTCCCATAGTCAGCCATCAGGCTAAACCGTTCCGCAAAACTGAGGTTCGTGGAAGAAGGAATTCTTATGAATTCCATAATATGCGCCAGCACTGTATTCCGTCAAGCGAGTGAGGGTAACGGAAGCCCAATTGGGGGTAAAGAGGGTTAATGGTTGGCAGCGAAACTTGGGACTCTACTGATGTTGCACGTGTCATAGGCGGCGGCAATCGCTAACCATCAAGTAACCCGTCTGCTCGTCTGCCACCTATCACAAATAAAAACGATCAGGGAACGCAGCGACGTATGGAGAGGTCATCCCAATTGACACTCTTGAAGAATATATTATAACTTAGGTATTTTAATGTTAATAATATTAGTAGGTAAGTAGGTATTAGTGAATTAATATACAAACGCGCCAGATATTTCACACCATAATTACAGTCTCAAACTAGAGGGCCTACAACGAAACCGTCACGTAATGAAAGAGAATAAACCAGTTAAAATGACGCATAGCGTATTGGAAAAGGATGGAGATAAAGAGTTTGTCGTTATTTCCGTTTCACTGTAGTCCCTCTGGCATTTAAATGACGATGATAGTCGCATTATCGCAAGCACATGCGACGCAATTTAGAAAACATGAATTTCAAAATAAATGGTCTGAACGGAATCGAATCCGGAACCTTTGGCGCAACATATTAACTACTGCGCCATCGAAGTCGTCATAGTAAGTAGGTATAATTAAATAAATAAAATCACACAACACCTCATATTAATGATCTGACTCTGTACTAAGTAGCTTTAGTTATCAAACAACAGCTATTAAGATATCAGACAATAGCGAAAACACAAATATATATCAAAAGACAGGTATATAACACCCAGACACAAAACAAACACCATCACACAAATGGTGGTCCAGGGGGGGATCGAACCCACGACCTTTTTTTTTATGTGATAGGTAGCAGACGAGCAGGCGGATCACCTGATGGTAAGCAATTGCCGCCGCCCATGGACACTTGCAACACCAGTGGAGTTACAAGTGCGCTGCCAGCCTTTTATCCCCTTCCCCCCAGGGTGGGCCTCCGGTACCCTCACTCACTCGGCGAAACACAGCACAGGGGCTGCTTCACGCCGGTTTTCTGTGAGGCAGTGGTATCACTCCGGTCGAGCCGGCCCATACATGCCGAAGCGTGGCTCTTCCACAGTGACCTATGGCAGAAAGCACGTTAGCCCTGCGCCCGAATCTCTCTTCGGAGGGTGCACCTGTGTTTCCGCTCACACTTGAGCCACCGTAGCCGAATCAGTTGTAGGATATCAATATTTCTACTACTACAACCCGTGCGGATAAACATTGGGATTAGAAATGGCGGCGCGTTGAGCCGGTACCGTCAGCATACTAAGAATGTAAAAACGCAATAATTTATAAGTATAACTAAAAAATGGTATGAAATATCGTTACAGTTGAAATTTTTTTGTTATTTTATTAATTAAAATATCATTTAAGTATGTTTTATGGGTTTTATTATTTTGTAAGTAGTATTTTTACTGTACTTATATAAAAAATCTATACAAATAATTCAGATTGCGATAAATTATTTTTTCCTAAAAAGAAATTGTTTATAAACAAATAATAATTTATAATTATCGCATTTATAAACGAATTTGTTCTCAAAAAATATACATTTTTTAGCGGTCCGCCTCGGCTTCGCCCGTGGTACATACATAGCCTATAGCAATGAGAAATAACGTAATCTTTCCAACAAAATATGAAAAGGTTGAAAAGGCCACGGAAAAACAGAGCGCGTCTAACTCACAATTTTTTATTAAAACACAGCTTTATTTTTTGTCAGTCAGTACCCACGTGTGCGAGTATAGACGCAAATAGTGTGCGAGCGAGAAGTGAATAGTTGCGCCGCCATTTCTAATCCCAATGTTTATCCCCACGGGTAGTATGAGTACTATCGTCATTAAAAGTCTTACTTGTGTTTTCATCCGGCTTCGTCCTCTTTGCTTGTGGCCCCTCAGCATCGCAGTCCCTCTTCCTCTTTAAGTTCTTACTAGGACTTTGAAGATCTGCCAATTCGATTCTCAGCTCTGTGCCCAAAGACACAAGCTCCAGTTGGGACTGTATCCTCTTCAGTTTGGCCATGGATGTGATGGTGCGCACTTGTTGCTTCTTCACATTTACCATAACAAGGCGGGATTCCATTTTGTTCCTAAAATAACCAAATTAGGTTAAAAGATCTTTATTTTCTCAAAAGAAATCTACATTTCACTTTAAATGAGATACAAAAAGTTATTTTAAAAAATTACAACTAGTATTAAATGAGCAATTGAAGGTGCCGGTTTGGGTACCGGAGGCCCATCGGGGGGGAAGGGGATAAAATGTTAGCAGCGCACTTGTTGCCTGCTCGTCTGCTACCTATCACATAAAAAAAAAATTGAAGGTACCAACAGCAGAGAGGTTTTACCATGGGAGAGCTGCGCTTCGGCATAAATGGGCCAGCTCGACCGGAGGGATACCACAACCTTACTAAAGATCAGCGTGAAGCAGTGCCTGCGCTTTGTGTCGAGTGAAATCAAATGAGTGGGTACCAGAGTCCCAAAAGGGCGAAAAGGGAGTAAAGGTTGGCAGCGTACTCGTGACTCCACTGGTGTTGCGTGTGTCTATGGGCGGCGGCAATCGCTTACCATCAGGTGATCGGTATGCTCGTTTGCCACCTATCACAAAAAATAATACCAGAAGCTCATTAAACCCCAATGGGAGGAGTGGAGTATAAAGGTAGACAGCAAACTTGTGATTACAGCTGGCTTCACGAAAGTATAGCGATGACCGTTATTTTGCGCACTTGTAAACAAGAAGACTTTCTATTAAAATAGGGTTTCTGCGCACTCAAGGTCATAACTACTCTTTCGTGCCGTAGACTATACTCGTGTTACGCGTATCTATGGGCGGTGGCAGTCGCATTACCATCAGGTGATCCATCTGCTTATCTGCCAAGTATCACAAATAAATAAAATATAATTAAAGACCAACTTTTGCACAGCATCCACGATGTTCTGCAGAGAAGCGGAGATGTCCTCAATTGTCTCGTTGATGTCATCAATCCGCATTTTCACTGCATCGTTCACATTGGACACCGTGGAGGAAGACATGATGGGATGACCTTACGTAGGATGTCCTCCAACAACAAACTGAAAAAAAAATCATAGACAACTTGTGAAGAAATTTTGGGTAATTTATCACAATAGATTAAAAAAAATGCATTTCCCATTATGTGTGTCTTGTTATTGGTTTTCCTCTTTTATGTGTGAAAATATACTGAAAATGTATTTTATTTAACTACAAGTTTGATCAAAAACAATTGAACTTTTATGGGCAACCTTTAAACGCAGTGGTTTAGGTGCCGGTTGAGACACAAGGTCACGGGTTCCATGCCCACATCATGGGTGTTTGTGGTACTTTTTTGTTTCAGCTTTCCATATACTAGGGAAAATCTTACTTTAGGACCAGGACGTGATGTGATTTTATCTCTATTTAGTTATATAACAATTGTGGGAGAGCCACGCTTTGGCATGAATGGGCCAGCTCCACCGGAGTGATACCATTGCTTAAAGCAGCACCTGTGCTGTGTCTCGCCGAGTGAGTGAGGGTACCGGAGGCCTACTCAGGGGGAAGGAGATAAAAGGTTGGCAGTGCACTTGTTACTCCACTGTTGTTGCAGGCAGGTGTCCATGGGCGGCGGAAATTACTTACCATCAGGTGATCCCCCTGCTCATCTGTTACCTATCAGATTAAAAAAAAATTACATGATTAAGAACATTATTACTATACAATAAGGGTGAAATAAATGGTTCAGATGTACCAGGAAGTTGTATTTCCAAGGTTGGTTTACAAGCAAGTTCTTCCTCAGACAATTTTAATCACTCAAAACACCAGTGGAGTCACATGTGAGCTGCCAACCCTTCCCATTCCCACCGATTAGGGCTACCGGTACTCACTCGGCGATACAGCGCGGGCTGCGTCTCGCCGGTTCTGTGAGGCCGTGGTATACGTCCGGTCAGGTTGAAATGTGGCTTTGCCAATGCCCAGCCAAAAATTAAAGTATGCCGGAACTTATTATTCACATATTCTATGAGGCATGCATCATGTCGAACTGTCGGCGCCAGTATAATGTAAATAATTATTAAATTACCTTAGGGCGATGGGCAGCTAAGTAACAACCAAACGTGACCCGTGCTTAGAGTAAATAACCCATACGCCCAGGGAAAGGATTGCAGATTTGAATTAGATAAGCCAAATTATACTCACACACTTAAATCTCAATAAGTATCCGTTGTTTTATATAAACGAAACCAGAATATAGTTGAATTCTAAAGCAATAATCACTTGACTGTCCACATACATTCACAACATAAACTTTTAATCTACCCACCATTGGCCAACAATTAAAAACTACGAAACACACTTCGAAAACGCAGAAAACTTTTCAACAAAAACTTTTTTTTTTAATCAATAACTAGAGAAGTTCGATTACATCGATACATCGGTATACGAACGAAGCATATGTAATACGGTCAAAAAATATTGTATAAATATTTTATTGTTCTAGGAATTGATGAAATTATAAGCACAAAATATTATTTGTCCTGTTACCGTATTTCTTAATGAATTCGATCGTTTGGTGCTTCGGTGGAAATTATTCTTTCTTGTTTGTTGGCCTTGGATCTTGGCGATCGGTGAAAATAAAGACAATAACGTCTACTTAGCCTAATTAATTAATTTTAAAATCGATTGACAAAGCTACCTTCGTATAAAAAAAAACTTAATATTTCTTGTGTAGTCTGGTGTCAGGTTCCCATGACCATACCGACACCGGTTAAGTTAAGGCCCTTTGATGAACAACATTTTCTTACATTCGACAAACAGTGGATTGCATTTCCCATAATAAATTTTACATAATTAAGTTGTTTGGTGCCTGTTTAGCTATTCAACATAGCCAAAGAAGCACAAAGCAACTTAATATAGGTATTTTATTAACCCGTACAGCAAATGTCTAAAAGGCAATAAAAGTATTTTGTATCTAAGTACCTACTGTATTTGTATACCTAAGGTCTAACTTGGATAAGTGCATAATAAATGCCAAGTCCCCCGTATGATTCGATCCCACAACCTACTTACCTACCTAACCTTTTAGATACACCGATCTTTAACCCATTCATAAACATAGGTAATACTATCCATAGAAAACATAATTATTATACGAATTCTATCTGACTTTTAAAATGGATTGATCAGTCCTTCTTTCAATCTTAGGTTTTTTAGGCGGGGTGTGAAACGGCATATCAGCAGGCCTTTATTTAGGGTGAGAGTAACAGATTCAATGGATACTCTGTATTTTGTGCCTGTTAATCTCATATTTGGATCTCACGGCCGCTTACCATCAGGAGTGAGGTCATCTTGCTTGTCCTCAATATAAAAAAACTAGTGGCCCGCCCTCACTTCGCTTCAGGACCGTAATTCATAAATAAGCCAATAGATGGCGCTGTGTCCAATTACATCGCGCAAACGTTTCGTGTTTTCGGTTTACCTATAAGCCTTGTCGTTGTCTATAGAAGTTATCTCTTTATAAATAGTATAGAAAAGAAAGTTGCATATTATAATAGTCCGCAGCATGTAAGAATAGCGATGACCTTGAGTGCGCAGAAACCAATTTTAGTAGAAAGTCTTCTTTTTTACAAGTGCGCAATTAAGGTGCGCAAGCAAACTAACGGTCATTGCTAATATTGCTTTTGTTAGATGCCGTGGACTAAACGATTCTATGATCGCGATTCAGAAAATCAAAACGTAATCGATCCCATGCAATAGGATCGACATCCCTATTATCCGCCGCTTATTCCCTCCTTCCGCGCTGCTGACACTTTTTATAAAGTCAATACACCAATCAATTAATTTAAAAATGATATTTTCATTCATAAAAAAAAAGAATTATTAAAAGAAATATTTAAATAAGTTTTGCTCATTTCTTTATAATTTATACATTATTATTAATAAATATATTTTTTAAATTGAAGTGGTCCAGAGAAGGAGTTTCCTGTTTCCTGTTTTCGTACGAAGGTCCACAAACTTTATGAACCAATCACGACATTGTAAGCTGACGAGCCAATGAAAACTAGTTAAGGAATTTTAAAACGTGATAAATCCAATCATTTGCCAGCAACCGCATTTTGCAATCTTGCGCCTGTAATCTCATTGGCTGTTTATGACAAGTTGCGAAATCAATTATTTTTTCTGTGACCGGAAACGTTTTTTAGCATTGCCAGTAATAAGAATTTGAAACTAAAGTAAAAGTTTTTGTACATAGGTAGGCTGTTCATTTAATCTACGACAAGAAAGTGTAGTTATGACCTTGAGTGCGCAGAAACCAATTTTAATAGAAAGTCTTCTTTTTTACAAGTGCGCAAAAACGGTCATCGCTATACTTTCGTGCCGCCAGCTATACACATCTGTAGTAATAACAAACCAATAGGTAATTAAAGATTTTAATTTCTTGTATGAGTTATACTAAGCGATGGTAGCTCAATGGATAAGAACGCGCTTTCCACAGGAGTCGTGATTCGAATGGGTTTCTTGCTGATTCTCCTCGATAGAAATCGACTTTCCGAATCACCGGTAGCCTATGTATAAAAGTACTCTGTGACGGTAGCTTACATAATATTTGACATTCATAATTGCTTCTTTAAGCCAAGGACTTAAATTGAATAAAGATTATTTCATTTCATTTCGACTCCAAGCTAGCCAATTAGGATTTTTCAAATCTATGTGCGTATTTATATGCATGGAACTCCGTAATAGTTCCTCAAGGACGACTTTATTGACAGAGCCTAATAAATATTACGCTGTGTTTTCTTTTGTACTACATCATTATTGGGTAACACTGACGCTTCATTTCGTTCGTTCGTTCGTTTTCGTTCGTTCTTTCTTTCAAACAAACTTGCCTGCTGGTGTCCGGTGCTGTGCCGAAATTTGGTGAACGAAGAACTTCGTATTCAAGTGTAATAATTCTAATAAAAAGGCTGGAAATGATCGTTTAAGTAATTAACCAGTCTCAAAAGTTTAAAACTTTAATTTTGACGTAATTAATTCCATGTGGCTTCGCTGCGAGAAGAGGTAAGAATGATCTACCCTCATAATAAAAACTTGTTATTTCCCACTGTAAAATTAAATTTCCTATTAGTTTAATTAGCATCGTGATTAAAAATAAGATTAATGCTTGCATAATTTAATCAAAATGAGTACATACATTATGTACCAATGTAGAATTAATTAATTTCAATTAACTTTTTTTTTCAATATAGGGGGTAGTTAGCTGCCATGTGCTTCAAGCAAGTTACCTCGTGGTTCTACGGGACATGTTGGCCTGGTACCAGCCTGCTTTCATCAACAACCCAATATTGGTGGGGACGAAACCCTGGTAAGTTATTAGAATAGTGTTCAGTATTTATCAGATACAGACTTCCCTACTGCCTATCTGCAGTAGGTACTTTGCAGATTAATTTCTGTATTGTCGTAAATGCCCGGACAGCAGACAATAAAAAATCTATTCTTTTTGCCTTTGAAAAGGCTTTAGGTCTTATTACCAAAAATCTTTTCTTATTATTACGTTAAACTTATCCCGCGTCGAGCAAAAAGTATGTTTCGTATTTTTCGAACACAGCTCAAGTTTGTGATCACCAATCCGCATTAGGCAAGCGTGGTGATTAAGCCTAATCCCATCACAGTAGCGATGACTTGATTTCTATGATGGAGGCCTTTGCCCTGCAGTGGGACAGTATATAGGCTGATACTTACTTACGTTAAACTAAATCAATAGGTAGGTATTAAGTACATTACCCGCATTATAGATTTTGTAAAACAGACTTTTTACTTGCCAAATTTTTAAATTTTTGGTCAAAACTTTCCCTTATCCTGTAGAGAGAATTATGAGACTGAAGAAACGATAGGTACCAAATTTTTTTTTTATGTGATAGGTAGCAAACGAGCAGGCGGATCACCTGATGGTAAGCAATTGCCGCCGCCCATGGACATTTGCAACACCAGTGGAGTTACACGTGCGCTGCTAACCTTTAATTAAAAGTAAATCTATACATATAATAAAAATGTAAAAAAGCTGTGTCTGTACATTGAAGATATTTGTCTCAAAATAACTTAGGACGACTAAAAAACAGTAACAGAACATGAATCAATGATTTTTAAAATTTTTGTCTGTCTGTTTGTCTGTTTGTTCGCGCTAATCTCGGAAACTACTCAACCAATTCGAATGAAACTTTTTTTATTGTATAGCTGTAATATCAGGGCAACTTATAGGATATAATTTATTTTGAAGACCAGGCTCCTTGATGTAGAACCACAACAGCCCAGCTAAACTATAAGAGGTAGGTCAATGGCACCATAACAAAAGTTGTTCAGATTAATGAGCATTTTATGATGCCATGAAAAAAAATCCAAGATCATGGAACAGCTGGTGTGGAAGTCTAAGAGCCCAGCTACATTATAACAAATATGGGATGAAATGGAATGCAAAATTGTCAAATGTGATGAGCATTTTTGGATGAGATCCGATAAGGAAGGATATTTCGAACTTAAAAGGGGTTCCAAGTTTGGTGATGGGACTACGTGATTCCTTGGCCCAATCGACTATTTAAATAATCATCTTTATGTCAAGAGTCATAAAGTTCACGCAAACGAAGTTGCGGGCGGCCACTAGTTTGCAATAAAACAAGATTTACATTTAAGAAACATTATCAGCTATTTTCCTCCTCCTTTTTTAATCACACCTACTCTGAGTAATATTTTTTTTTGTTTCAAGTATGTGACGAGTAAAACCAAGGTCAACGGCCGTTTACTATTCAGATGCAAGAAACTGCTGTAAGGAGAGGCCCTTTTGAGAAGAGGATCAACAAAAAGGTTCAGATTGTGTTCAGTCCCAGATATTTATCTAGTTTCTAGATTCAGATCGTCTTCTGAACCACCATGCCACCAATTGAAGATCTGTTTGTTTCACTATTGTGTGAGGCAGTCAAAACCTATCAGGCTCTCGGTATCAATAGCGATGTCTAGCATGTTATTATTTAAAAAATACTGTTTTCTTATGACCTTGATACTATTTATTACTTACAAGAAGACACCTTGTACAAAGCGACATATCTACTACATCTCCGATAAAAAAATTTTTTCTTCCTTGATCTGGTATCGGCTTATCCATGATATATTTTGTGGGGTTAATTGAATTTGGAGTAATCCTATTGAATATTCGATGAGTATGTAACTCCTATCCATGAAGTTTTGATTTTGAGTCTACAATATGTAGGTTCCATTTAAAATCTTACGTATGTAGTGGGACTCATCTCAAGCTACTGGGTTAGTTTTCACACTTGTGATATTGTTGAAATTTATGGGCCTTTTAGTATCCATAGCGATGTCTAGCATGTCATTATTTAGAGAATGCTATCTACTAGTGACATCAGACCTGTAATATTGTCACTTTTGTCCGAAGACACAAAATGAAGACAGCTAGACATTTGCTAATCAATTTGCTGGTGCAAACATCGGCCTGGCATCTATTCCCCACTCATCTGATAGATATTGTCTATTGTTTTAAGTGAAAATTAAAATAGTCTTTAGTTGATACGTTTATTCCCCGGTGTGTATTATAATTTATATTTTTTAGATATTAAAATCATACGGTTAGAGTGGGAGTCTCAACCCACCGCGCACCGGCTTAGACTTAACGCTTAGTTTCAACTTTATCACACAACTGACATGAAGGCTAAGCCGGGGGGTTTTTATGACCCTTTTATTATCAATAGCGATGTCTAGCATGTCATTATATCACTAAGACTCGAGTATTCTGCCACCAGAAAATTTAAGAGGGTTCCCGTTTATCACAAGTATTTCCAAAGATAGCCAAGGCATCCATAATGCAGAATACTGTTTTTTTTTTTTTTGCTTAATGTTTACAATTTTGTCAGTTTAAAAGACACCGATAATTATGGCTCTTCCCCTGTGTGTATTTAACTTATATTTTAAATCGAAGTTTTATTAGCTATAGGTAATTTTGTAATTTTTGTTTGTACCTATTTGTTTTATTTTTTATTCTTTGATGCTATTCTGATCATACTACTTTTTTATATTTGCCTAGTTTTAATTTATTAAGGGTAATATTAACGTTTATTACTATTTCTTTTATGTGCTCAACTCGACTTAAGATTTTTATACTATTAGTTGGTACTTGGTACCTATGGCTGTGCAAGAGTTAACAGGCAGAGTCAAATCCAGATCCCTCAAGTTAGGTTATTTCAATGCCGATGAGCTGTTTTTTTTATTTTAAAATTATATTGTAACTTTTTTATTTTTTTTTATTAGGATAAGTATCATTATTTTTATAGGCAATTTTTTTTATTATTAGTATTTTATTATATTTCTTACCTTCTAGTCCGAGACCAGTTTTAACTCAAGACCGATGGAGGTACAATTTAAAAGCATTTTGCCCAGGCATATTTTAGTATTTGTTAATCATGGGTGTAGTATATGTCCTATCTCCAGCTACATTTTTTTTTCTGCATATCAATGATATCTTGTCACATCAATAAAGTGACTCGTATGCGCACGCCTTTAGCTTAAGAACATGGTTATTTAATAAAACAAACACAAAACATTTCAGATTTGTATTTTTGCTCATTAATTTTACATAGGTACTACGTCTACTCCTGCTTAATCAATAAGAAACCAGTTTAACCATATAAAAAAGACACAAATTATTTCAGACTTATATATTTTTGCTCATTTATTTTACATAGGTATACATACTAGTTCTACTTCTGCTTGTTCAATAAGAAACCAGTTTAACCATTTCCTTTGCCAATAGCGAAAGTTTATTTAGCTGCAGTTTTATTGAATAAGCCGCACATTGAATGTCCTACTTATAATTTGTTTTTTTTTATTATTTTATTTAAACAACAAAATAAAATTACAACACGTTTGCAAGCATTACAAAAACCGATTGTTGGTTGTATGGATGCTTAGAGCATCATAAACAGTTAATAGAACAAAAGTCCAAGATATGCAAATTCCACACAAAAACCAAACATACAGTGTTAACAAACATAATTCATAAAACATATTAAAGTAAGATAAACTTAAAATAAGATTTATTTTATGCTATTATTATTAGTAAAGTAAACATTCTTATATCTATAGTATAATTTTAGACGCAAATTCTATTGACATCGAAAAACCGAAAAGACGAAACACTTAGCGAGATGCAATCGACGCCCTGCTCTATCTATTTTGTTTGTACCTACATAAGTAATGGAGAGAGTATGAGATGTAATGTCCGAAACGAAGTGAGGGCGGGCCACTAGTCTTAAATAAACAGCCAGTGAAAATCACATGTCCATGCGATCAGAGATCTACAGCAGGTGATAAGTTACCTACATTTGTTGGCTACCATGCGACAAGGACCAACATTCAAATCTATTTCAGCCAAGAGACTCCTAGACATAATTTACCACGTTTCGGCATGAATTATAATTGTCGGCCGCAAAAACAGATCGGCTGCGCTGCCTGTGACCTGGTCGATACGACCTCTTACGACTCGCCGCGGCATGTCTTTACAGCCTGGGGAGAGGGAGTTAAAAGCTCGCACTTAACAACAACCTTGTACGGGCCTACAATCTGTGTAACCTCCGTTTCCTGTGTAGCATGTCTTGTAACTGTCCGCTGTCCCTCGCGGGGAGCTCCACCAGGTACCGTTGGAAGTATCAGATATTCACTTTCTGACTTAGGCAGAAAGCGAACACCGGACTTGAACGGCGCCTGTTGGGCCGAGAAAATAGTTTAGGGTGCGAAAGTGTGTCACCCACTCCGGGAGGTTCACCACAATGGGAAGATAGCCTCTCGGGATGGGGGTTGGTGTGGTGGTGGTCGGGGCGGCGCAGGCTCCCCCGAGGTTGGGGCCGCGGTTGCGTGGGCGTGGCATGGGTGGGGAGGCGGTTTTCGCCGTGTCGTGTATGACATCTCGGCGGACGAGTGCCACCCCTCTGTACAAGAGGCCATTGTGTCAGAGACCTCGTGAAGTCTATACACATGGTAGTTAGGCAGTTGGAATACTTGGTTGGGTCTGAGCCACGTCTCTCCCAGGCAGATTATGTGGACGTTCTGCTCCTGAGCCATCAGGCGCAGTTCGTCCACTCGTCCCGTCACCCCACCGGGATTCCAGTAGATGACCCTTAAGGGGCCAGTATCCCGCGCAGCCATGCTGCGGCCGCGACCAGGAGGCGGTCGCGCATGGGGGACAGGATTTCTGCCAGTGTGAACCCCTGGATCAGGCCCTGAACAATTTCTAGGAAGAGGGGCAGGACCACGTCCTGCAGTGAGTGGTTTTTGACGGCAGTGGCTCGTCAAGGTGGTGTTCCTGTGGGTTGTGGTGTGTGTGAGCGGTAGTGGGGGTGGCGCTCGTCAGCGCTGGCCCGGCCCGCGCCGGCTGGATTGTGGTGAGTGCGTCGGTCTCTCCTTCGCGTTCCCTTTGTGCAGGTTTCGCTCCCGACGTTTTTGTCCTCTGTTGCAGGGGTGGTGGGAGGGCCGACAGCGCGGCGGCATAAGATTTTGTAGTTGGTTTTTCCCCTTGGGTTGCGGGCACGTCCGCGTCCGTGGTCGGGGCTGCGGTTGCTGCTGTTGTGGTGGCTATCGCGGCGTCGGTGAGTCCAGGCGAGGCCTCGGCTTGGGCCGCTTTCGACTGCGCCCTATTTCTGTTCGGGGCGGCCGCGCCTCGCGGGATAGGGTCGTTGGCGGCCGGGCGCAAGGTGTTGCCCTGCGTTGCCTCCGGTATCTCTACTGTGGGGGCGGCGGCGGTTGTCGTCTGGGTCGCTGCGGCGGCGTCTGTCCTGTCTCGCGGTACGTGATCTGCGATTGCCCGCTCCGGGCGCGTGGGGCGGTCGGGTATCGGGGATGGGTCGCGATGCCCCTCTTTCGGGCCTCCCCCTTAAATTTGGGACATCTTCTATCATTTGCGGCGTGATCTTTGCCGCAGTTGGCACATGTGGGGGTCGCCTCTCTCGGCCTCGGGCAGTCTGCGGCGATGTGCGCACCCGCGCAGCGCACACACTTGGGCGCGCGGTGGCAGTTCGCGGATGCGTGGCCGAAGGCTTGGCATCGGTGACACTGAGCAGGCCCCTGACGCCCCCTCCACGCCGCGATCCGGATCCCGGGCATACAGAGGAGCTCGTTGACTAAGTAGTACAGTCGAGCGAGCTCCTCGTCGCCGAGGTGCCGGAGCGCGACGTAGTGGACGCATCCGGCTCTGTCTCGTTTGGGGGGGATGTGCCTTATGTGGGAGACCTCAAACCCCAGGCCTTCGAGGTCCTCCTTTAGGAGTGAGATAGGCGTAGAGCTGGGCAGGCCCGTGACCACGACCTTGGTCGGTTGTGCCTCCTTTAGGGCCCAGCTGTGCCATTGGACCCTCTCGTCCGTCTTCTGAAGGTCCGCAAGGTATTTCTGCACCGTCCTATATTCCTCTGGGTGGTCGAAGAGGAACCGGAACCCTTGTTCCTCCCCGTTGGTTCGACCTAAGGGGCGGCCGTTTGGGGTGTGGCCTAGTAATGTTCTTAGATTTTTAAAGTGCTCTACCCAGTTGGGTAGATTTTTAATTATAATGGGTGGGTAACCTTTGTTGTTGTTGGTTTGTGGTGGGGGTGTTTTTTGTGTGTTGCGTGTGGACGGGGACGCAGCCTTACTGGCGTAAGACTGGGGAGGCAAGTCCTGGTATATCGTCTCACCTGAGTCCTGTCGCGGGGGTAGGGGAGCAGCTCCTTCATGTCGTCCTCGTACTCCGACTGGGGCTGTGGAGTGGCGCTTCTCTCCGGCGATGCGTCTCCGGCTACGCAGAGGGTTGGTCAGAAATGCACTGAACTCCTCTTGGTCGGAGTCAGTCATCATGACCGGCGGGTTGTTGGGCGGGGTGGGCGTCCTGGACGTCTCCACCAGCAGGTGCAGAGGGGAAGTGAAGCGTAGCCGCTTCTCCTCTTCCTCCTCTGCGGAGCTGTCGCGCTCCGTGGCCTACCGGGTTCTCGGCCGTTGAGTGCCGACGGGGGGTGATTCGCCATGAATCGATCCGGCGGCATCCTCAGCCGAGCTCTCCGGAGTCCTCCGGCGCGGCATAGGGATTGGCGGTGTCGTGTACCGCTCTTCGCCAACTGATCCCGTCGAAGAACGGGGGGACAGTTAGGGGGTGTCCTCCTCCAGGAGGTCTGCGGGGTCTTCGGGCAGCGAGTAGGGGGCTCGCTTGAAACGATCCATTGTTAGGCCGGTTCCTGGTTTGCCACCAGGCGTACCAACCCACGTAGTTGAAAACTGTGAACTTTCATCAGCAGGGCACCGCTTGTCATTCGCGCTGTGCGCCTGCTTACAGTTTGCGCATGTCGGGACTGCGTCCCTCGGGCGCGGGCAGTCGGCCGCCAGGTGGCCGTCACATTTGACTTCCCTATGGCAGTTCGCCGAGGAGTGGCCAAACGCTTGGCAGCGGTGGCATTGGGCCGGACCCGAGCGGCCTCTCCACGCCACGACGCGCAGTCCCGGCATGAATAAAAGTTCGTCTATTTTATATAAACGTTCTAATTCGGACTGGTCCATGTGGGCCAGGGTGACATGATGTACACACCCGGCCCTGTCACGGCGTGCGGGGATGTGCCTGACATGCTGTGCATCGAACTGGAGTGCACGGAGCCCTTGGATGATGTCCTCGGGCTTCGTGCACGACGGCAATCCCACAATCGCTACTTTGGTGGGCCTCTCCGCGTCGGGACTGTAGCAGTGCCACTGCACATTGCTGTCCCTCGCGGAGAGCTCCACCAGATAGCGTTGTATGACACGGTATTCGTTTTCCGTCTTGGGTAGAAAACGAACACCGGTCTTGAATGGGCGCCCGTTGGGTGTGTGGCCTAATTTGTTATGGAGGGCCCTGAAGTGTTCGACCCACTCCCGGAGGTTCTCCACCACTATGGGTGGATAACCTCTCGGGTTGGGGGTTGGTGTGGTGGTAGTGGTGGTCGGGGCGGCGCGGGCTCCCGAGGTGGGGGCCGCGGCCTGTGTGCGTGGTCGGGGGATGGGGGTGGAGGCGGCTTTCGCCGCGTAAGTAAGTCCCTCACCTGAGTTGTGCGCCAACGTCGCGTACGACGTCGACGCAGTCGCGGATGTCGTGGTCGGTGTCGGCGTCGAGTGAGTCTGCGGGAGGCTCGGGAAGGCGCAGAACTCCTCCTGGTCCGACTCGGTCATAGTTATGGGCGGGTTGTTGGGCGGGGTGGGCGTCCTGGACGTCTCCACCAGCAGATGCAGAGGGGAAGTGAAGCGTAGTCGCTTCTCCTCTTCCTCCTCTGCGGAGCTGTCGCGCTCCGTGGCCGTCCGGGTTCTCGGCCGTTGAGTGCCGACGGGGAGTGATTCGCCATGAATCGGTCCGGCGGCATCCTCAGCCGAGCTCTCCGGTGTCCTCCGGCGCGGCATAGGTGTAGGCGGTGGCGCGTAGCGCTCTTCGCCCACTGATCCCGTCGAAGAACGGGGGGACAGTTGGGGGGCGTCCTCCTCCAGGAGGTCTGCTGGGTCTTCAGGCAGCGAGTAAGGGGCTCGCTTGCGTTGATCCATGGTTGGGTCGGTCGGATCCTGGTTTGCCACCAGGCGTACCAACCCACGTAAGTAGAATGAAAAATATCAGTCGGGGTGCGGGTAGACTTCAATTTGGACGGTTGTCCTCCTCTAACGGGCGGTCACCCTCTGCCTATTTAGCAAAATAGGCGAGGGTAGACCGAGCACTTTTTATTCACCACTACCCACTAAAGCGTCAATATCGCGGAAGATTATGGTGAACTCAAAAATGCACTGGCGCACTACGTGCACTTTGCACTCACGGGTCGCGTTCCTAGTCGGGGTACGTGGAGTCTCAACGCATTCGCGGGAAGGCGGGGATCTCAACACGCGGCCGGGGTACGCGACGGTCCGAAGGCAAGTGGAAGTGAGTGCAGAGTGTGGGTGCCCTCATCATCATCACGGTCGTTCTAGTACTAGTACTAGAGTACGGGCCTCGAGCCGAGGCTCTTTACCCGGGCTTCTTCTCCTGGCCCTCCCGGGTCCAGGGTGTCGTGGGGGTGGGCCGCGAGGAGTGGTACCTCCTCGAGCGGCCGTGCCTAAGTAGGCCAGTCGTTAAATCGCAAGTCACAGTCAAGTCTCGGTGGTCTCTGGGTATTTTTTTTTATTTTTTTTTTTAATAAATATTTTAAATTATAAATATATACCTCTTTTTATTAATTTTTTTTTTTTTTTTTGGAGACCACCAGTCAGTCGGATCGGTCGAGTCCCCTCTCGTCGTCCCTAAACGTCGCGAATGCAGCCTGTGACGAGTCGGCTGCAGACAGGGGGAGTGTGTCGTGGGTGTCGTGTGGGTGTTACTGTGGTGTGTGTGGGTGTGGTGTGTAGTGTGGGTGATGTGGGTGGGCTAAGTATTTCCCGCGGGAGCGGGCGACCGGGCCTGTCAGGGGAGGTGGAGGGGAGCCAGATTGCGGAGGTGGGAATGTGGGCTATTGTCGGCGCGGTCGAACATTCGACGCGCCAACCGCACCACAAACTCCTCCACTGACTCGACCCTCGTATCGCGGGCAATCACGTCATTCCTGACGTAGCGGCCGGCGCCCGCTATTATGCGCAGGGCAATGCTTTGCTGCGCTTGAAGTCAGGCGCGAGTAGAGGTGGATGTAAGACTATACCAAGCCGGCGCAGCGTAAGTTAGGCGCGACCTAACGTATGTTTTATATAACATCAGCTTGGTACGTAAGGGGAGACGGGAGGACAAAAGGGGGCGGAGGATTGACCGCGCGGCCTTCGCCATGTTGATGGCGTGGTCGGCCTGCGCGATCATGCTCAACCTTCTGTCTATCCTGCAGCCTAGGTAGGTGACGGCCTTGTGCCATTCGATGGGCTGTCCTCTGTGTGCGAGCTGGGAACGGGGATTATGACCGGCTCCGGTGATAATGGCGGTGGTTTTGGACGCGTTAGCGGCCATCCGCCACTTATCTAGCCAGTCGGGGAGGAGGTCTAGGACGCGCTGTAATCTACTTAGGGCGACTTTCGCACTCCTTGAGGTGGCGAAGTAGGCGCTGTCATCCGCGAAAAGCGCGAGCATGACGTCGCGCTCGCCTTCCTTCAGCCTACCTTCCAGAGTGGGAATGTCGTCCGTGTAGAGCGCATATAGGATGGGACTAAGGCAGCTGCCTTGGGGAACACCTGCTAGGGATGGGTGGGGTGGGGACACTGCATTTTCCACTGCCACGTAAAACCGGCGATCCTCGAGAAAGGACGCTATCAGTTTTACATAGGCGGGTGGTAAATGCGCGTGCATTAGCTTGAACAATAAACCAGGGTGCCATACCCTGTCGAAGGCTTTCTCGATATCAAGAAAGACTCCGACAGCGCGGTGACCCTGATTCATAGCCTCAGCAAGGTGGTGAAGGACTCTAGTTAGCTGGAGCGTCGTAGAGTGCCCACTGCGAAAGCCAAACTGTTCGTCGCGGAGGCGAATGAACGGACTTAACCTTCGCAGCAGCAATCGCTCAAACAGCTTAGAGAGGTGGGAGAGGAGGGTGATCGGCCTGTAGCTGGCTGGGTACCTGCGATCTTTGCCCGGTTTAGGCAGAACGATTACTCGTCCCACCTTCCAGGCATCGGGGAAACACCCTAGTCGCAGGATACCGTTACACAGCTGTGCAAGGGCAACGAAACACCGCCTTGGGAGATGGCTGACCATGGCAGAGGAGATCCCGTCGGGACCAGGAGCCTTCCGCTTCGGAAAGCGGCGAATGGCTCGGTACATTTCAGAGGGGGAGATGAAATCCTCCCCTTTGAGATGCGGTACTGGAGCCGACAGGAAGTCCTCCACC
This sequence comes from Cnaphalocrocis medinalis, assembly GCA_014851415.1. NCBI lineage: Eukaryota > Metazoa > Arthropoda > Insecta > Lepidoptera > Crambidae > Cnaphalocrocis > Cnaphalocrocis medinalis. The sequence continues at coordinate 741,453 of CM026303.1, forward strand.
TGGGACTGAACAAAACTATGGTGGTCACGGATGTGGGTGGGCGTAGACGGGGGTGTGGGGTGGGGAGTGAATTGGGTCTGGAGGTGGGCCGCTAGGATGTTTGCCCTGTCCTCAGCTGCGTAGCAGCTGTTCCCACCCGGGTCCAGGAGCGGGCAAACTGGGGGAGTGGATTTGGATAGTTGTCGGGCAAGCAAAAACAAATCGGCAGCGCTGTCGGTGGCTTGGTCTATGCGACCCTCCCACGACTCGCCGCGCCAAGTCTTCACTGCCTCGGACAACTCGGAGGAAAGGGTGTTTAGCTCGCACTTTACAACCGGGCACCTCGTTCGGGCCCACAGTCTGCGCAGCCTCCTCTTTGTGTGTAGCATGTTTTGTAGCCGGATTGGTAAATCCGGCCTTGTGTGCTTGGGGGGCTTGGGGGGGAGCGTCGCCTCTAACTTGGCCCTGTTCAGACGCTCGGTGAAGTGTGCCACAGCAGCTTCCACATCCTCCCTCGAGGACAGTGGGCCGCCGAGCGACACATCACGAAGCGCGTCCGAGTACAGGGACCAATCGGTCCTGGGGGCCGGCGCTCTGGGGGAAATTAGGCAGGTGGGATCAAGTGTGACAAGAATGGGTAGGTGTTGGGTATTGGTATCATAGATAACCTCGACAGTGGCCGGGCATTGGACGTTCTGGAGTAGCACAATATCGAGAACGTCCGCCCTATGGGCCGGGTTAGTGGGGATGTGGGTGGGAGAATCGGGACCAAGGATCTCGATGTCTCTTGCGACGGCGGCCTCGAGCAATGTCTTGCCTGCCGGCGACATTGTATGCGATCCCCATATAGGGTGTTTCGCATTCAAATCGCCGGCTAGCAGAGTAGGGGGACCCACAAAGACATTGTCGAGGTCGCCTACGCAAAAGGGGGCGGGATGGGGGGGGGGGCGGTAGGCGCCAAAAATGCACACTTCCTGCGTGCCAACCAAAAGTTTGACTCCTATGGACCGCAAGGATTGGAAAGGAGGGAGGATAACATTATCATGTATAACGTCGCGACGTACGAGGACGGCAACACCTCTGTAGGGGCGGCCCGTGGCCGTCGTCTCGTCCCGTCGGTATACATGGTAATTAGGAAGGGAAAATTTGGCGGAAGGGCTCAGGAATGTTTCGCCCAGGAGGATGATGTGCGCATCCTGCGACTGGGCCAGCATCCTGAGTTCGGTCCGGTGTGTAGTCACTCCACCGGGGTTCCAAAATATTACTTTTAGTACCCCGGTGAATGTGTATGTGCCGCCTGCGCGGCTACTACGCGGCTGAGCGCTGTTACGACAGCGGCGATGGGGTCGCTACCGCGGGTGATGGCATTCAGGACGTCGCCGAGTATGCCTAAAAGCAACTCGACTACGACCCGGATGCCCTCAGAGGCGCTAGGCGGGCTAGTGTGTGGTGTGGTGGAGGCGCGCGACTCTTGGGCGCTGCTGATGATGGGGGCAGTGGGCATGTTGGGTCGGACAGTCGAGGCCGGGCGGGCGCAGAGGCGACTGCGGTAGAGGGGGCGGCGGGGGCAGCGGGGACGGCGGCAGCAGCCCTGTCAGGGCGGGTGCGAGGCCTCCTGCTTACCCTTTGGGGGAGTGGCGGCTGCTCGGTGAGGGGTCGAACCTCAACCGGAGCTTCTTCGACGACGGCGGGCGTCGCGGGAATGAGTGGCGCTGTTACAGTGGCGGGACCTTTGCGCTTGCGGGGTCCGCGCTTGCGCTTGCGCTTGGTGACCGCAGCCGTGCGCTCAGTCGGGTCGTTGGCCGGGGGCGCAAGGGTGGCGCCTTGCGGCCGCTCCGGCATCTCGACTGTCGCTGGGCGGGCAGTCATTGGGCGGGCAGTGGGGGGGGCAGAGAGGGGGCCAGGCCTATTGGGGATGGGGGGGGGGTATTTTCATACCCCGTTTGCGGGCCTCCTTCTTGTAGGCCGGGCACCTTTTGTCATTGGCGCTGTGCGCCTGTTGGCAATTAGCGCAAGTCGGGACCTGCGTCCCTCGGGCGCGGGCAGTCGGCCGCCAGGTGGCCCTCACCGCAGCGCACGCACCGGACAGCTCTGTGGCAGTTCGCCGAGGAGTGCCCGAATGCTTGGCAGCGGTGGCATTGGGCCGGACCCGAGCGGCCTCTCCACGCCACGATGCGCAGCCCCGGCATGTAGAGGAGCTCGTCCACCTTGTACAGGCGCTCGAGCTCCGATTGGTCCATGTGGGCCAGGGTGACGTGGTGTACGCACCCGGCCCTATCACGGCGAGCGGGAATGTGGCGGACATGTTGCGCGTCGAAATCTAGTGCACGGAGCCCCCGGATTATGTCCTCGGGCTTCGTGCACGATGGCAGCCCCACAATCGCCACCTTGGTGGGCCTCTCCGCGTCGGGACTGTAGCAGTGCCATTGCACATTGCTGTCCCTCGCGGTGAGCTCCACCAGGTAGCGCTGGAGGACGCGGTATTCGCCTTCCGACCTCGGCAGAAAGCGAACACCGGTCTTAAACGGGTCTGCCATTAGGGTGTGTGGCCGAGTAGTTTTTGGTAGTGCTTGGAAGTGTTCGACCCACTCCGGGAGGTTCTCCACCACTATGGGTGGGATAACCTCTCGGGGTGGGGGTTGGTGTGGTGGTGGTGGTGGTCGGGGCGGCGCGGGCTCCCGAGGTGGGGGCCGCGGCCTGTGTGCGTGGTCGGGGGATGGGGGTGGAGGCGGCTTTCGCCGCGTACGTCAGTCCCTCACCTGTGTTTTGCGCCAACGTCGCGTACGACGTCGACGCAGTTGCGGAAGTCGTAGTCGTCGTCGGTGTCGGCGTCGAGTGGGTCTGCGGGTGGCTCAGGAAGGCGCAGAACTCCTCCTGGTCAGATTCGGTCATCGTGATGGGCGGGTTGGTGGGCGGTGTGGGCGTTCTTGACGTCTCCACTAGCAGGTGGAGAGGCGAGGTGAAGCGCAGACGCTTCTCCTCCTCTCCGGAGGGGCTGTCGCGCTGGGTGGCCGTCCGGGCTCTCGGCCGTTGACTGTCGGCGGGGGGTGATTCGCCATGAATCTCCCCGGCGGCATCCTCAGCCGAGCTCTCGGGCGTCCTTAGGCGCGGCTTTGGGACTGGCGGCAACTGTTCCCCGAACCGCTCTTCAAAGTCGAAGTCGGTCGGAGATCGCGGGCTGGGAGTCCTGAAGTCCTCCAACAGGTCGGCGGGATCGGCTGGCAGCGAGAGCGGGTCTCGCGGGCGTCGATCCATGTTGATCGGTACTCCGGTTTGCCACCTGGAGTACCCACCAAAGTCGTAATTGGGTGATAATTACTCGCTCGGGTGCGGGTAGAAGAGAAGTAGGGTTGGTTGTCTCCCTCTAGCGGGCGGTCACCCTCAGCCTATTTGTCACAATAGGTGAGGGTAAACCGAAATTTCGTGTGGCACAGGTACCCACTAAGCGTCTGTATCGCGGAGTATAAAAACCTGGGCTGCACGAAAAGCACTGCACTCGCTGTTGCACTCGCGCACTGGGTGCACGATGCACTTCGGGTCGCGTTCCTGGTCGGGGGGCGTGGAGTCTCAACGCGATCGCGGGAAAGCGGAGATCTCAACACGCGGCCGGGGTACGCGACGGTCCGAAGGCAAGTGTGGGTGGAGTGAGTGAGTGAAGAACTTGCGTCGCACGAATTACGTCACTCGCCGTTGCACTCGCGCACTGGGTGCACGATGCACTTCGGGTCGCGTTCCTGGTCGGGGGGCGTGGAGTCTCAACGCGATCGCGGGAAAGCGGAGATCTCACTCAACACGCGGCCGGGGTACGCGACGGTCCGAAGGCAAGTCGAGTGTGTCGCGGGAGAGAATGTGCGTCGGGACTTGCTGGTGGCGGCGGGCGGTGGACGCGTCAAGCCGCGACTGCTCAAGTGCGGCCTGGATCGTCGACGTGATGCCCTCCGCTAGGGCATCTATGGTGCTGTGTTCTTCCACCAGTCCTGGCTTGCGCTGACATGTCCTATGCAGGACTTCAGCAAATTTTCGCCAGTCCTGGCGGAAGCGGGGTCTCGGTGGCAGCATTCGTGTAGTGTTTGGTTCTTCCAATGTGAGAAGGACAGGTTGGTGGTCGGAGACCATGTGGTCATCCAGGACGTCAATCGACGTGGCAGCACGCAGTCCGTGGTGTACGGCCAGGTCGATGACGTCCGGGAGAAAGCTTGTTGCGTATGGGTAGTGGGTGGGCACTTCCGGGCCCAACACCACGTACCCGTGTCTATCAGCGTCTTCGAAAAGCCGCCTGCCTTCCGGGCAGATGCGGCTGGAGTTCCATGCCGTGTGTTTGCAATTAAAGTCGCCCGCGATTACCGTCGGCGTGTCCGCATCCAGCAAAGCATGGATGTCGGACACAGCCAGACGGCCGCCGGGCGGTCTATAATATGCAAACACACGCATGGGTCTTGAATTGCTGCATATCTCCACCCCTAAGGCGTAGGATGATTGCAGCGTCGGTGTGGGCAGCGGCTGGTGGATGATGGTCCTCCTTATCTTGGTCGCCTTCATCACTAGCAGGCCGCGGTAGGCAGTGCCTGCCGGTGAAAGTTGGTCGGCCCGGTAACCGGGGACTCTCAATTTGGTGTGGCTCCTGAGGTGCGTCTCGCTTACGAGGCCGATATCGACCCTACGTTCAGCGAGCAGCGACCTCAGGAGCCTGGCTTTCATGGGGGACAGCCCGTCGGCGTTCCAGAAAGCGATGCGTAGCTGATCACTCCCCATATCGGCAGAGATCAGCTACGCATTGCAGGATGACGGGTATCGGGTCCCGTCCCTCCTGAATAGCCATTAGCACCCTATTGAGAGCGCCTATGGCCATGGTTATCACCGGGTCCACCCCGGCTCCCCGGGCCTGCTATGGCACGGTGGAGGTCGGGTGCGGTGTCGCTTGCTTCGCCTTCGTCCCCCCTGGGGGGGCAGCGACCACAAGCACCGCGGACGATGTGTTGGTTGTAACGGTGGTGGGTGCGGCCGTCGGATGCGCGACAGTCTGCGCTGGCGCAGACTTGCGCTTCTTACGACGAGAGCGCCTCTTCTTCTTTTTCCCCGGAGCGTTAGGCTCGACGGAGGTTTGCCGCAGCCATCAGCGAGCCAGGAGCGTTGGCTTCCGGTTGGCTGGCGGCTGCGGTGGTGGTCTTCGTTTTTGCGGTTCTTGCGGTGCGGGCCACAGTGCCAGCCTGCTTGTTCCGGGCTTCCTTGCGGAATACCGGGCAGGTGACATTGTTCGCTGTGTGCCTCCGCAGTTCACGCAGGTTGGTGTATCCTCTTTTGAGCGGGGGCAGTCCCGGGCATAGTGCTCCTCGCCACAACGGACACAGGCCTGCGGCCTGTGGCAGTTGTGCGAGTAGTGCCGGAACTGCTGGCACACGTATGGGTCTTGCATTAATGCAAATCTCCAGGCCGCGGGTGTAGGAGTATTGCAGCGTCGGGGTGGGGAGTGGCTGATGGATTATCGACCTCTTCACTAGCACTAGCAGGCCGCGGTAGGCATTGCCTGCCGATGAGACTTGGTCGGCCCGGTAACATACGTAGCTTGGGACTCTTAATTTGGTGTGGCTCCTGAGGTGCGTTTCGCTGATGAGGCTGATTTCGGCTCTACGGTCAGCGAGAAGCATTCTCAGGTCAAGAGCCTTATAGCCTTCATGGGGAACAGCCCTTCGGCGTTCCAGCGGGAGGTGTTATGAAAGTGAAGACAATCACAAGCGTCTGTCGCGATCACATGATATATCATTGGCTGTTAGGAATATGTAAACTTACTCTAATTACACATACGCGCTAGAAATTACAATTAGACTTACGGTCACGTTTTTAGAAGTAGCGAGTTGCTGCAACAATCGAACGTTCGACTTCGACAGCAGTCCTTAGGTTCATCGGTTTGACGTACGTTGACGAAGCTCCTCTCGTCATCCGGTTCCATTATTCTTGCTATGGTCCCGGTATCCTCTCTTAGTTACTGGCGGGACCAAAATGCTTTTCTTCTGTGTCCTCCGGGCTGGTATCCTGGACGGAGCGCAAGCTGAATGTCGGGACAGGTTATTCTTCTGTTTATACACGGAATCAATATTCTGTCCTACTCTTCTGCCGATTTTTTCTTGTCTCGGGGATAGGTGGTGGAACTTTGGTTGATCTGGAGTAGCAGAAGCCTCATCTTATCGAATATCTTAGTTTTCTTCTCTGCCAGAGTCAGGTCAGCGTTATGTCACCAGAAACTCGTTATTGTTTTTCATTTTCATAGGCTTATGTTCTTGAGTGATCTCTGAGGACTGGACGTGCTGAAAAAAAGGAAAAGTTTAATTAAGGTTTTGTTTAGGAGACTAGTCGCCCGCCCTCATTTTGTTTCGCGCCTTGATTGTTACTCTTAGTTCCATCATTTGATAGTAGAATGCGCTGGGTGTTGATTATATCGCGCAAGTGTTTCGGGTTACGTATAAGCCTCAGGCTTTCTATAGAAAATATCTCAATACTCAATGCTCTTTATAAATAAAATATTAAAGCATTTTTTTTCTGGAGCTGCGTTCTGATGTCCTTACGACTAAAGTACACACTTTATCGAGGAACTATCGACGTTGAGGGAGCATAAAGGAAGGGTTACCGGTTGGATTTGTCCGATGTCCAATGGATTTGTCCGATGTCCAATTTGGTTTCCGGGCAGGGCGGTCAACCATCGACGCCCTGACCCGTCTCCGTCGAATAACGGAGGAGGCTGCGTTGGCTGGGGAGGGTGTAATTGCTGTGTCGTTCGACATTAAGAACGCATTTAACTCCCTCCCCCACTCCGTCATCCTGGAGGCGCTCCGGTACTTCCATGTACCACTTTACCTGCGGGAGCTCCTCCAGGATTACCTGGCGGATAGAGAAGTGGTCTATGTGAATAGAGACGGAGAGCTAAAGGGCCACCAGGTAGCATCCGGCGTTCCGCAGGGCTCAGTTTTGGGCCCTCTTTTATGGAACGTCGGATACGACTGGATTTTGCGCGGTCGTCTTCTCCCGGGCATGAGTGTCATCTGTTATGCAGATGACACTCTTGTCACAGCCCGGGGGAGGTCGTACGAGGAGGCGGCCATTAGAGCGTCGGCCGGTGGAGATCTAGTGGCCAGGAGGATTGCGCTCCTGGGCCTCGAAGTCGCGCTCCAAAAGACGGAGGCGATTTATTTTCCGCCTCCGCACCGCCGTTTCCCCCCCAACGCGGTCATCTCCGTTGGGGGCTGCCCAGTGAATGTGAAGCCCGAGATGAAATATCTCGGGCTTATTCTAGACGCCAGGTGGCATTTTGGCCCCCATTTTCGGGGGATGTCACCTCGGCTGCTAAAGGCGGCCGATTCATTCGGCTGGCTCCTGCCCAATTTGGGCGGGCCCAGTGCAAAATGCCGGCGACTATACGCCGGCATTTTAAGGTCCATGGCCTTATATGGCGCGCCCATATGGGCGGGAAGTCTCTCAAGGCGGGAGAATGTCTCCCTCCTTCGAGCGCCCCAAAGGGCAATCGCACAGCGGGTCGCGAGAGCCTACAGAACTGTAGGCTTCTCTGCGGCCTGCGTACTTGCGGGCACTCCCCCGTGGGAGGAAGAGGCCGGTGTTCTGGCTGCCGTGTATGAGTGGACGGCAGCCAGAAAAGCAAGTGGAGAGCCGTACTGCCAAGTTGAGAGGGAGGCAGTACGGCGGGAGGCGCAGCAAGAGCTCGTCCAGAGGTGGACGGAGTCGCTGGCCTCTGTGCAATTCGGTCGGGAGGACTGTGGACGCACTTGCTCCAGTCCTCGACCTGTGGCTAAAGAGGGAGCACGGTTTCCCTCTCATATCGGATGGTGCAGGTACTTACGGGCCATGGGTGCTTTGGCTCGTACCTGCATCGCATCCAACGAGAGGAAACCAGTGCGTGCCACGAGTGCGGGGCCCCGGAGGACACGGCGCAACACACTCTCGAGGAGTGTAGCGCCTGGGGCCCCCAGCGCGAGGCGCTGGAGCTCGTCGTCGGGAGAGATTTGGCTCTCCCGGCAGTTGTTCGGGCCATGCTGGCCTCGGAGCCGGCATTTTCGGCCTTTGCCTCCTTTTGCGAGGATGTCATCTCGCAAAAGGAGGAACACGAGCGCTTGCGTGAGCAAGACCCGCGCGCTGATGCGCGGCGGAGGGCAAGGAGGGGGGGGAGACGCCGAACAGTTGCGCGGCATCTCCCTCAACTCCCGCGGGGAGGCCAGTCGGCAGCCGGTGCGGGGGGCACCGGTGTCGGCATTGCACAGGCCTCCTCTGCAGCCCGGTAGGGACGGTTCGGTGCTCCCGGCCGCCCCTATCACTCCCCCCACACCATCGGGGGGGAGTAGTGTCGGGCCCGCGCTGTAAGCGGGCTCACGCCAGGGGAGGGACGCGAAGGGAGGCTTCATAGCCAGATTCTCGTGTCCCCTCCCCACTCTGGCGTAGACGGGAGCACCCCTGGGGTTTTAGTCGGTAGGCCCCCGCGTGTCAGGCGGGGGAGAGTCCGACATAACCCGTCCGCCCCCCGGTGGACGGGTATGCGTAAGGCATTTCCCCAGGGAGAACAAAAAAAAAAAAAAAAAAAAGGGTTACCGGTAGACTTATGGGCAAACAGTGTCTCGCTCTCTCCTTGCACCAAATGAAAGGAAAGAGCGAGATAGTGATGTTAAATAATTTATTAAATATTTATCTAACACATGGTTTGCGTATTGGAATATGTACCTAATGTGAATGTCAAAGTATGTAATTAAAATAAAATACATCATTTGGTAATTGATCTAATGGAATCGATCAATATCGCTGATTTCAATAAAAATTTAAATGACGCACATAATAAATGATAACAATTACTTTGATTGCTATAATGTCATAGTCCATTGCATGCAGTGGATACCTTTATGTAAGAGCAGTCTACCAATGACAAAATATATTTTAATGTTTACCTACTCTAAAAATTTTATGTTGGTGATACTTAAATAAATAAAAAAACTGTATAAGCACATAGAAGGGATTGGAAATTGTAATTCAAAATGTTATGTATTTAATGTGAATTATTAATTGATATTCTTCCCAAGATACTGTGTTTCTATTGTATACTTTTATAGCGGATTCAACAAATTTGTATCAAACATGTTTTTTTAATTATGTCATTCCGTTTACAAAAATAAAACAAAAAGTTAACTGTCGCACTCAGAGATGTCAATTGACATATTTACCATTATTTATCTTATACCTATTAATAGGTACGAGATTATGAACATTACCTAAGTTTAAATTACGTCTCTGATTGGGACACAGTTGAGTGTTCTTGTTTCTCTTGTAGACAATTGACTTTATAAGATTTCAAAGAGTTGTTAAATTGTAATTTCCACAATACAATAAAAGTTTTATATGAATCATACATATTTTTATTTCACACCCTATCGTACCAACATATCTACACAGAGGTTGACTTTGGGGCAATTCGTTCCAGAATTTCATGATTTTTGCTGGTTACTGTACTAGCGTCTAACGTCTAACGTCTCCAATTTTTTTTTGTTTTGTAGAGTTAAGTAAATATTCTCATCATAAAAATAATATTATAGTTTAATTAGGTTAGAACAGTGACCAGCTAAACAATCATGAAATTCTGGGATGAATTGCCACCTAACCCTAAGACTCCGCGCAGACTATACAAACTTTTAATCGGCCGATAGTTTGGTCGGCTTCTTACTCAGTATGAAGCGATTCAGTATCGGCCGATTAAGTTTGATGCGTACAAACCGGCCAACCCGACTAAACTATCGGCCCATAGCACAACCCATAGTAAGTCTGTAGTCTGCGGGACTCCTAGGAGTCCCCGTCCCTGGCCGGTTTGTACGCATCAAAGGTTTAAATGTATGTTGACCTTAACTCAGGCAATGACTAATACACCCTACCTAACGTTACAAACATCTGAAAATCATAGCATAAGATCCCCACTGCAATATTCTGATGTCTCGCTGGTTCGGATATTATCGATTGTTATTGCAATATTCAGTAGCAATAGCACAGAATAATATAGAGGGACAGAAGACTCACTTTCTACACTGCCGCATTAAAATATCAATCTATAAAGTACTAGCGGCCGCCCGCGACTTCGTCTGCGTGGAAAAGTAACTTTTCACCCCAATTTTAACCCCTTACAACTCCTTTTTCGCAATAAAAAGTAGCCTATGTCCTTTCTCAGGGTCTAGACCATCTGTATACCAAATTTCATTTAAATCCGTTCAGTAGTTTTGGCGTGAAAGAGTAACAGACAGAGTTACTTTCGCATTTATAATATTAGTATGGATTAAACAGGGAATTAACGCGACGTTTATTTTTAAATACATACAATGTAGGTACTTAAAAATAAACGTCGCGTTAATTCCCAGTTTAATACTTTTTAGTTATAATGCAACGCGAAAATCTAAAAAAATATCAATCTTCCCTTCCCGGCAATTTATTAGGTCTAAAATTACCGCGCACTTGCAAGCTTACCTATCGTGAGGTGATCTCACTCGATTAGTTTATCGATAGTGCATTCGTTATTAAGCTTCGATAGTATTGATGCGAGTATTGACACTCACGGGGCTACCGATATTTTCGACACGATCGATAGGGCAATCGGTTCTATTGCTTTTGTTGCCCAACTATCGACAGACTATCGATAGTACACTATCGAGCGGCAATTTAACACCATCCTCAACAATAAGGAAATGATACTTGTTTTAATTCGATACACCTAATCCCTAAATAAAAAAGAATAAATAATTTTTACTTTACTTTATTTTAACAATTAGGGAGTTAGTCTCGGCGAGTTGTTGGTACCTACCTGCCTATATAGTTCAGCTTTGAGAAAAGTTTGCAATAAAAAAATTCAAACAAACATCTAAAGAATATTTACAATAAATAACGTTTAGCAAATATTGGAACAATTTCTTCCTTTATTAGTGACTAGCGGCCGCCCGCGACTCCGTCCGCGTGGAAAAGTAACTTTTCACCCCCCTTTCAACCCGTTACAACCCCCTTTTCGCAATAAAAAGTAGCCTATGTCCTTTCTCAGGGTCTAGATTATCTGTATACAAAATTTCATTTAAATCCGTTGAGTAGTTTTGGCGTGAAAGAGTAGCAGACAGACAGACAGAGTTACTTTCGCATTTATAATATTAGTATGGATTGCCCACCCCCTCTAAATACTTAATGGAACTTATTTATACAATGATAACTGCTTTAAATTAAATATCAAATGCTTTAAACTATCTCGTTTCTGTGCTATAAGAGCGTTTTCACATTATCCGATCCGATATCGGTGTCGGACGCCGATCCGATATCGGGGTAAGTACCTAGGTACCTATAGTCTACGGCACGAAACAGTAGTTATGACCATGAGTGCAAAGTCTTCTATTTTATTTTATTTTATTTTATTTATTAGGACAACCAACAAGACACACACTACAAAAAAATCTTCTTCTATTTTACAAGTGCGCAAAATATCGGTCATCGCTAATCTTTCGTGCCGCCAGCTGTGAAATGTATGAAAAGTGTCGCTCTAACACTCAAAAAATAAATTTAAAGTGACACTAACATCAAAACTATACTATTCAATTCAAGAATACTTGGACACCAAAATAAATTAATGACATTACACTACACAATCACTTAACACAACTGCTTTAGATTTTACTTAAGGGACAAGAAATACGAATGAAATTTATTATTATGACTATTGCATTTAATTAATAGTAATTGTTATAAATTTTAAATATTGCTGCATATTTGTACGCCAGATGGCAGATCACGGAGAGCATTATTAGTATTATATACTTACATGTTAAGGGGCTACACGAATGAAACTAGCGCCGCCAACCTATTTACACTGATTGTGGCGAAAATACGATATTTTTTAAGAAAGCAAAACATTACAGACTTAGATAAAAGTAAATTGAATTTTTCAAGATGCAATTCAATATATAAAACACTCGACAAGTAACAATAAAGTTCATTATTGCTAAAAGTGGCCGTTTTTAGCAATAATGAACTTTATTGTTACTTGTCACGTGTAAAAAATATTGTTTTGCATCTCGAAAAATTCGATTTACTTGGATCTAAGTCTGTAATGTTTATATTCTTCAAAAATATCATATTTTCGCCACAATCAGTGTAAATAGGTTGGCGGCGCTAGTTTCATTCGTATAGCCCCTTAAGACCTGTGTATCACAAATAAATAATTTTTAAATTTGAATTTTGAATTTGAATAATTGAATCACAAAGTGAATCCTATCCTGTAAGAAGAAATTTGCGTTTTTTAAAGATATGCAAACGGTGTACAAAAACTGCCATTACCAACTGTTAATAATCTGTGCCATTACCTAAATTCTGGTAGGTAAAGTGTAACCTAGTGTTATTTAAAAGATTTAATTCAAATTTACTCTTGTGCTACTGAAATTGTTGTATTACTTGAAAATACGCCGCCTTTACCCCCGATTGGGGGTGCAAAAAAAATTAGCAGCGCATTGGACACCCGCAACACCAGAACACCGTGGAGTTACAAGTGCGCTGCCAACCTTTAAACCTCTCCGGTATACTCACTCGACGAAACAGCGCTGCGCTGCTTCACACCGGTTTTCTGTGAGGCCGTGGTATCACTCCGATCGAGCCGGTTTATTAATGCCGAAGCGTGCTGTTCCACGGACAAGCTTTTGGGCTCCGCACGAATCGGACGGCTGAAAACCTGAGAGCCCACGTAGCCTAGGATTACCAACGCGATGTTAGGTACCAATTGCCTCTACTGAGAATCGAACCCGAAACGTAAATAAATGGCAGCCAATCTCGTTGATCGATCAGCCAAGAATGCATTACAATTATGTGCACAAGTGTGTGAGCAGACACGCGGGCACCACTATTCTTTAACCCCTAAATTACTGTATAGATTTTATCGGAAATCGGGTACAAATATTGACCCGACCCGGGAATCCCATCGTTTGGGTCCTCGAGATTATATCCCCTCACGGACCTATAGAAAAGGTCTTTTTTATAGGTCCGTGTATCCCCTGCACACCTGAGGCAGTCATTAGGTAGGTACTCGTACTACCTACTATATAGATATTATGTATAAGTAATGTTGCATGCAATTTGAGGTCTTACCTTGATAAGCAGGGTGCAGGGTTCTTTTCTCCATTACTGCTGCTTCTAAATTGCTGCATCGTTTCGGTGAGATGGATATCCATTCAGACCAATCCAGGAGACCAGATACATGAAGTGGATTCCCACCTACTATTGCCTAGCTAATAGTTATATTATAGAAGCTGGCTTAACAGTCTATATAGGTACTGCACAGATTATTTAAATAGGAGCTAACTCGACAGTCGTTGTCCACCGACCCACTACTTCTGTCTGTACCCCTACCTACTTCATCAAACGAGCATGTTTTAAAGGCGGAATTTATTTCTCTAGCGTATTTCACTGGTCAAATACATATGGCCTCCTTACAACAAGCTAATTATTTATGTTCTAATTCTTGATACAAAAAAACACAATTTTCTATAATCTATAATCATTGTCAAGTACTGTTAGCTACACATCAGCCTAGGTTGGTACCCTGCCAAACTAACTATTTATTGACCACTTTACTTTGAAGAATAAGTTCGATCTCAAAAGAACTAAGTTATTTTGGACATTAATGGAAGATTAAGCTACATGACTTTTTAAAGAATGTTTCTATGGTGTAACTTAACATTGAGATTTTTTAGTAAAGTAGGTAAGTGAAATTACATTTTAGGAGACACGCCCTCTATAGAAGACTTGTGAACTAACTAATGAATCAAACCCGGAAAAGGAAACAAGAAGCGAAATATTTTATATCGTGCCTATAAATTTGGTATGATACTTTGTCATTGTTCAAAGATAAATTTAATGATTTTGTATCAATAATTTTTCCAACCAATTTTATTATTGCTATTTTATTACATTATGAAAGTATCTTGTATGACTGCATAACTTGTTATGCAGTCATACAAGATACTTTCATAATGTAAAATAATATCAGAATTATAATCATTTCTTTGCTCAATAATCATATTTAATAAGAAGATATTTTAAAAGCAAAGAGTTTTCGTGTATTCATTATTCTATAAATAAAAAGGAAATTTTCCAATCACAACTTCCTTTACTTCTCTACAAGTGAATTTATATTGGTATGGATGGCATGCCTTATGAATGAACTTCCTGTTTCGAACAAAATTTTTTGTATTTAATAGAAAATGGACCTACTAGACCGCCAAAAAATTCATGAAAATTTTTAATTGTATTTATTAACTACATAACAATATATTTTTTTAAATTGTATAACAATTAATAATGAGATAATAACAAAAATTTATCAACGATTTATTTTCCAATATTCCTTCCTGCGAAACGTTTACGTCTAGTAGTTGGCCTGCCTGACATGTCCGGTTATTATTATTGTGTTGTTTTTATTTTACTAATGGAATTATATAAACATTTACTAAATACCAACCTATAATTTCAAGTTAGTTTTCATGTAGACAGTATTTTCTATAGTCTTACTTTTGATTTTGCTTAACATTATTTTTTATTTACTCTTATTAGAATCCAATTTGCTTTCCTGACAGTATTGCCAACACTGAGATACCACCCCCTCTCTTTCGATTGGGCGTCGCGTCCGCCGGCCGGCCGGCCCGGGCCGGTCCGCCATATTTATTTTTCGGCAAAACACGGACGCGCGCGCATCACGCCGTGACTGAAAACAGAACTGGTGGGGCATTTTTCATTTGTTTTTATTAAGTTTTAGTTGCAATTAGTGATTATGGTGTTGTTTTTTCAGTGTATTAACTATTTTGTGTTTAAATTTAATCTTGGTGTATTCTTCGTGTCTAGTTTGCTGCCGCTATCCAACTTCTGCCCATCCCATTTCGAGACGACCGAGGAGCGAGTTCTACGGCTTCAAACCAAGTAAGTAAAGAGATACCTAACTTCACTTAATGTCTGCCCTAGACGTGAATTATACCCTTTTATATTTAATTCATTGAGAATTCATTGGATATTATGAAATGCACGCAGGTGTCGTGGTGCCGGTAGATTCGTCGTCGGCGCCTCCATTTTGTTTTGTTTTGCTCCGGTTTGTTTCGAAAGATACTAAGTTGTAATTTTATTTTAGTGAAGTCCTTGGTGTTTGCACGTAACTTATTATTGATTATTTTGTGTTATTTGCATCCGTTTTATGTGTGACTGACCCTGATCCCATTATTTTGTCTTGTTAAATTATTGGGTTAGATTCCAGTCTAACTTAGCACGTGCATCTCATTTACAGTGTGTGAAGCCTGAACGCCTCCAAGCTTCAACAATGGCATTGCTTCACGTCGCGTAGTCGATATGACTGCTAACCATCACGTCAGCGTGTGCGGGCCTTCGGTTACAGCTTCCTACACGCGCTTAATGAATTATCGAAGGTAAGCCAGCCTATCTATACTTTCGTATTTCTGATGTTAATCCACTCTGGTTTTTTTCTTAGCATGTTTATAGTTGCGTTTAAAACCGTGGCTTCGGAGCCAATGTTGGTCCCTATTTAATTCGTCATCATCAGTTCAGCCATTAGACGTCCACTGCTGGACTTAGGCCTCCCTCAAAGTTCTCCACACGGATCAGAATTGTGCATCCAAGGAATTCCCGCGACCACTTCGCAGTTAAGGCCGCGATCGCGCGATTAAATCGCAGGCCCCCCCTGGTTCATGAATTAGTATGAAGTAACTAATTGCCATATGACCTTCGCAATAGATCTAAGCCCTGTTCTTATCCACCAAGTCACAAATTACAAAAAAGCAGATCAGAATATACCATCGCTCAATATCAATGCTACTCTCTGTTCTTACCTGAGGCCTGTATAGGTATCTGATATTTTATGTACCTCGATGGTCCTGCACGAAGCTTTTCAAGTACATATATGCAAGCAGATTTTGACAAGATTTGCAATCTGTACTTTTAACTTTATGTAGGTCTATTTTCCAAGAGTACCATAAAGTCCGAAGTGACTGCTTTATTAAATAAGATTTAAATAACAAGCAGTGTTTGCTTTTTTATTTGCAAAAGAGAATTTGCTATAAATGCCAAATGATACTAGGTAGTAGGATTCATGTGATAACAGAAATTCACAGAAAAAGTTTAATTATTTTGGCATAATTTCCCAAGGTTGAAGTGACACAAGAATTACCTAATCCGTTTGAAACTAAGAATTCAAATATTATTATTTGAATGGTTTTTATATTTCACTGACTGCATCTTGTCTCCCTTGCTACACTAATAGGAATTTCGATAATTTTCCCGCTATCAGGTTATGAGTACTATTAATCTAACTTCTGCATGTGTATTCTTTACAGCTTGTCTGTACGCGATAATCCACATCTGGTATCACTTCTGTAAGCTGATCCAGTATCGAGACCAGCATCAAGTTTCCTTCAATTAAGGCGGACAGAACTAAAGTAAGTTTAGATATAAATATTTTTCATACTGTTTTATCCATGAGTATAATGCATTAATTTGTAAGTTCCTACAATCAATTTAATCTTCATACAATTGAATCTTTATGTCAAAAACCATTAAGTTTCCTATTTATATAAAAGTGCCATTAAGGGATATGAAGGATTTGACAGATAGAAGTAACACAGTTGGTGTATTCTTAATCCGCTTCTATTAGTATTTTACATGAACAATGTAAAGTAAATATCTAGGTAAGTTGATTTTATCAGTTGGCAGTTATTATTAATATTTATTAACCAAGTATTTTTCAACGCCCCATTGGTCTAGTGGTTTAAGTACCTGGTCGTGATCTCGGGGTCCCGGGTTCGATTCCCGGGTCGAGCAAAAGTAAGTTTCGAATTTTTCGAACATAGCTCGGGTTTGTGATCACCAATCCGCATTAGGCACGCGTGGTGGTTAAGCCTAATCCCATCATAGTAGTGATAACTTGATTTCTATGATGGAGGCCTTTGCCCTGCAGTGGGACAGTATATAGGCTGATACTTTACTTTTTATGTGGGGACACCTAACGTATTTATAACGTAATACATACCTACGTTTAGACTTCAAAATGTTTAAAAATAATAAAAAATTACTACTAGGTAGCTAGATTACTAAAATATTCCAATTAGTTAAAAACTAATGACCCGCCCTCACTTCGCTTCGGGACCGTAGTTCAGAAATGAACCAATAGATGGCGCTGTGCTTAATTACATCGCGCAAGCGTTTCGTGTTTTCCGTTTACCTATAAGCCTTGTCGTTGTCTATAGAAGTTATCTCTTCATAAATAGTATAGATTTGTTCCCATCAAAGATCGATTTAAATATTTTATTTGTTTGGTTCCCATAGCTAGATCGGAATACGGTGCTTAAGCTACTTAGTACGGAGCAGTCTTTTAGTAAAATCACTCGGAAGCGGACATTTTTTGTTGATTAGATAACATGATTTATCAGGTAAATCTAAGTAAATTTTTAAAAGAAACCCATGGTCTATCTTCAATAGTTTCGAGAAAAAAATTGGCTTTTTTGTGTGTGTTAAAATACGATTTTTTTTAAATCTGTTCTTTTGTGGAAGTTGGAACAAAATTGGCTTGTGTGAGTAATAAAGCACACAATTTCCATTTTTTTGAGCTATTAAATTCTAAAACTAAGCAGATTCGTAAAAAATGTAGAAAACCTGGTTTTATGTTTTTATTTTTTTAAATTAAAGTTGTACGTTTTGCGCAATCACTTCTAATTGCATGTTATAAAAGACCTTTTATTTTACTCACGAAAAAAAAATCACCGAATTTTGAAGACCACCTTTTTGAGAAATTTGCATTTTAAATTTATATGTAACGCCTGATAAACTCTTGGCTCAAACTTTTGCGATTGCTATTAAGGAATTGTCAGGCGATAATGTACTGGTCAGTTTAGTGCAAAGTAGGCAGTGTTAATGGTTACGAATTAGTTCTATGACGTACATCAGCCCGCACTGGAAAAAATGGAGATCAAAGTGTTGTGACCCTCCACTTCTATTCCAGAGAATCTATATGATTCTGTCCAATGAAGGGCTACGCGTGGCGCGGGAAGGGGTCCACCCTCGTTAGGCTTATGCTAATCCCAGAGGTCGAAGAAATACCGGCTGTGGCGCTATCCACAGCTTCGCAGGCAGCGTGATGGGTCTTTATCGGCTCTATGACGCCTCACCCCCGCTCCTCCAGGCTACGTGTATAGACACGAGGTTTTAGCATAAGCCTAACGAGGGTGGACCCCTTCCCGCGCCACGCGTAGCCCTTCATTGCCAGAATCATATAGATTCTCTGGAATAGAAGTGGAGAGTCACAACACTCTGATCTCCATTTTTTCCAGTGCAGTATGAAGTATGTCATAGAACAAATTCGTAACCCTTAACACTGTCTACCTTGCACTAAACTGACCAGTACATTATCGCCTGACAATTCCTTAATAGCAATCGCAAAAGTTTGAGCCAAGAGTTTATCAGGCGTTATATAAAAATTTAAAATGCCAATTTCTCAAAAAAGGTGGTCTTCAAAATTCGGTGTTATTTTTTTTGTGAGTAAAATAAAAGGTCTTTTTTAACATGCAATTATAAGTGATTGCGCAAAACGTACAACTTTAATTAAAAAAAATAAAAACATAAAAGCAGGTTTTCTAAATTTTCTCCGGATCTGCTTAGTTTTAGAATTTAATTTATAGCTCAAATACGGAACCCTAAAAAAAAAGGGAAATTGTGTGCTTTATTACTCACACAAGCCAATTTTGTTCCAACTTCCACAAAAGATCAGATAAAAAAAAACGTATTTTAACACACACACAAAAAAAGGCAATTTAATTTTTTTTTTTTTTATTTACTTAGAATTTACTTAGATTTACTTGATAAATCATGTTATCTATTCACCAAAAAATGTCCGCTTCCAAGTGATTTTAAAAGACTGTGCGGAGGTCAGATCAAAGTATGAAATGTGTGTGATTACACTGGTTGACAAATTTTTAGCCACATAAATTGCGCCCATGTTATTAAAGTTCAGTCACTGATGTATGAATCTGTCACTAGATTTTCATATGTCCAGAAATTATTTTTTATACCTACAACACAAACAATATTTCATTTGAATCTAATAATATTTTTATTACGGATTTTTTTTACTAAATCTCTTTGTGTACTTTTTGTTTGGAAAAATCATACTGTTTCTTAATCTTTAGAATCCCAGGAATACCATGTAAAACTAAAAATTTTACTTAATTTATTATTTGACAGTATTGTGGTATAACTATCCAAAACATAAGCTAAAAATTGTAATAAAAAACTAAAAAAAAACCCTAGTCCTATTGGCATGGCAATTTCTTTTTTTTTATGTATATAAAAAATTAAGCTGACTGATCGCCTGATGGTAGGCGATTGCCGTCGCCCATAAACACCTGCTACACCAGTGGAGTCACAAGTGCACTACCTACATTTTAACCCCCGACTCCCTAGATTTGGCCTCCGGTACCCTCGTCCACTGTGGGAAATACAGGGAAGGCACTGCTTGACGCCGGTCTTTCTTGATTGACCAGGGTCATGAGCGTTAGGGAATAGTGGGAGAATTAATGTTTGCTCTCTGAGCTATGTTGGCTCAGTCTATAAGAACATGCTTTCCACACGGAAGGTCGTAAGCCTACTTAGGTTTTAATTCCAGCACGCACCTCTCGATTTTTAATAACTTGGCCGGTAAGCCTGCGCGATGACGGAACGTATCGTCACGTGAGGAAACGTATCTGATAAATAATTGAAGAATGGCACATGAGGAAGAGGGATTCGTGGAGTCTAGTATTTGTTTAGTTTTTTGGATTTAAGTACTGGTTAAGTCCTGAAGTCAAATAATCTGTTTTCACTAGTATTTATCGTTTGATCTAGCATTAATTTTCAACGATTAGTCAGCACTTGCTAATTAGACCATTATCTACTGATGAGTTTTTAAACTAGAATTTTAAAATTCTTGTGTGTTCACAGCGCGGCATTGTTCGGCTGAGCGGAGGTCCTGAGCACACAGAGAGAAAGATTTTGTGCTGCAGCTGCTGCTCCCAGGATAGTAGTGGGTGAGTGAGACCAATATAACTATTAAACTTAAGTGAGTAACTACTCGACTGTTAGCTGTTTAACGCGTCAATTGCATATTCTATTTTTTGTGTTAAATTTTTGGAATTTCGGTTTTATTACGTGTTACGTGGTTTTGTTACGTGTGTGTGTGTGTACAGTATTTTTCATACTGAAGCGAACTTACTACTTACATCACAATTTTTTCCCCGAGTCATTCGCGTCTTGTTGTATCCGGCATACAGCAACTTACTCGAAGGCATCTAGCCCCATTTTTACAAACCACTGGTCTACACGAAGGCCGTAAGCCTAATATGTTTCTTAAAATACTACGGTCAGGTGTCGATTTTTACCCGCTTAGATAAAGTTTCTGTTAAGAAACAAGCGCAAGTGTACTAAGCTGCATCACTTCGACGCATGCACTTCATTTTGCGTCACAGAGGAACAATAAAAGAAGAAATTAAGAACTTCTGGAAGAGTAACTTCGACAGAAAAAGCAAGATCAGCGTGGGTCTACAGCCCCCATGTTTCTTAACGACGCTTCGTCTGATACGATCGGGCTCTAGCAGTCCATGTTTCTTAAAGATTCTATCGTCTAATTAGAGGCCCAGTGCCCAATGTTTCTTAACGACGCTTCGTCTGATACGATCGGGCTCTAGCAGTCCATGTTTCTTAAAGATTCTATCGTCTAATTAGAGGCCCAGTGCCCAATGTTTCTTAACGACGCTTCGTCTGATACAATCGGGCTCTAGCAGTCCATGTTTCTTAAAGATTCTATCGTCTAATTAGAGGCCCAGTGCCCAATGTTTCTTAACGACGCTTCGTCTGATACGATCGGGCTCTAGCAGTCCATGTTTCTTAAAGATTCTATCGTCTAATTAGAGGCCCAGTGCCCAATGTTTCTTAACGACGCTTCGTCTGATACGATCGGGCTCTAGCAGTCCATGTTTCTTAAAGATTCTATCGTCTAATTAGAGGCCCAGTGCCCAATGTTTCTTAACGTTCGTCTGATACGATCGGGCTCTTGCAGTCCATGTTTCTTAAAGATTCTATTGTCTAATTAGAGGCCCAGTGCCCAATGTTTCTTAACGTTCGTCTGATACGATCGGGCTCTAGCAGTCCATGTTTCTTAAAGATTCTATCGTCTAATTAGAGGCCCAGTGCCCAATGTTTCTTAACGTTCGTCTGATACGATCGGGCTCTTGCAGTCCATGTTTCTTAAAGAACTATTGTCTTAGTGAAGGGCCGTAGGCCTCAAGTTAATCTGTTATTTTTTTCTCCACAAGTAGGTACAAATGAGTATATTATGTACTTATTGTTTTGTGTTTTAAGTAATACTGGCAGGTGCTAGAAAGTGTATTGGTGTTCGACAGCTGTTTTTAAATTGCGTGTTTTGGATCCGGATGTGTGAAGAGTGGAAACCGATTAAGAGGTGAGTTATGTTTTTTTTAAATTATATTATCTTGCTGGTGAATGTCAAAAGGGACGCCGCAACATGTGCGAGACTAGAGTCGCTGATGAGGCCGGAATGGTACTGGTAAGCAATCACCACCGCCCATGCAACGTCTGCGAGACAAGTGTCGCTGATGCGTTGCCGGAATGGTACTGGTAAGCAATCGCCCGCCACCGCCCATGCAACGTCAGAGTCGCTGATGCGTTGCCGGAATGGTACTGGTAAGCAATCACCACCGCCCATGCAACGTCAGAGTCGCTGATGAGTTGCCGGAATGGTACTGGTAAGCAATCACCACCGCCCATGCAACGTCAGAGTCGCTGATGAGTTGCCGGAATGGTACTGGTAAGCAATCGCCACCGCCCATGCAACGTCAGAGTCGCTGATGCGTTGCCGGAATGGTACTGGTAAGCAATCACCACCGCCCATGCAACGTCAGAGTCGCTGATGCGTTGCCGGAATGGTACTGGTAAGCAATCACCACCGCCCATGCAACGTTTGCGAGTCGAGTCGCTGATGCGTTGCTGGAATGGCATTAGTAAACGATCATCACCACTCATGAACATCTTCGAAATCAGAGCATAGGCTGATTCGTTGGCGATACGGACATAATTATTATGCTATGCTGAGGCCACCCAGTGCGTACAAATCCTCTCGATTAGTGAGATTGCTCAGTTACCATGGACCGAAAGAGAGTCCATAGCGTAGAAATAGGACTCTGTGTTTAATATAATAATATTTCACTACATCACATACATTGATCTGACTCTGAGATAGGTAGCTCAAGCACCTGTGTTACAGATATCAGAACCAACAGTGGGATTACAAATATATACATATAATACTTTTCTTTTGTAAATACATACTTATAATACATAGAAAACACCCAGACCAATACAAACAGACATGTTCATGCACACAAATGTTTGTACTGTGCGGGGATCGAACCCTCAACCCTTGGCCCAGACGCAGCATTCACTACCACTGAACCAACCGGGTCGTCATTGTAATTATTTATTTATCATAGTATACTTTTTTGTTTTCAGAATAGAAGACCGGTTTAGCTGGGCGCACTGCGTGACTGGACTGACACTGGCTGGTGGCTTGAAAACGAGGTAAAAGTCTTAAATTTTTTGCCCCGTTGATCGTGGTTTTAGTTCGGTCGTGTTCTCTAGGTGGAGCAAAATTTTTTCAAATTTTTCGAACATAGCTCGGGTTTCTGATCACTAATGCGCATTAGGCAAGCGTGGTGATTAGGTAAGCCCCAATCCCTTCATAGTAGAGATGTCTTTATTTCTATGATAAATGCCTTTTGCCCTGCAGTGGGTATACAGGCTGATACTCTGTATAATAAATACATCATATGATATTCATAGTTTGACTTGACATAAGTTTAGTATCGAGATTCGACATGCGCGATGTTTTTTGAGATTTAGTAAAACTATTTTTGTTGTGTAAGTTTAACTCACTCTTTTCCTTCCAGAAAATAAGACCAGAAGCCTTAGCTTGAGCTGAGCAGACGTCATCATCATCATCTCTGCTGTGGCAGGCGGGTTGCTTGTCTGCTGCACCGCGTGGCTGGCTTAACATCAACTGCCTGAAAACGATGTAAGACTTTTTTGTACTTCCCTTTTGGGTTTTAAGAAATAACTGGATTGTTAGACAATAAGGGTTATCAAACACCTGAAAGCTTCATGGAAAGATAACCGTAGCGAAACAGTACTCGCGGACCACAAACGAAGCTGAATATTAACAGCTTGATTCTGCATAATTAATCTTATAAAGAACTTTGTCTTACAATATGATAAATACTTAACAAATCATCCCATTGTCCGTAGTTCCTAAACCTACTGATGTGCGTATATTTAGTAGAATTTTAAAATCTTGCGTGTATGTTCACAGCGCAACATTATTCGACTGAGCTGAGGTCCTGAGCACCTAGAAAGTATAATTTTGTGCTGCAGCCACTGTCCAGGATAGTGGGTGAGTGAGACTAATATAGTTAGATCGTTACTATTATATCTAATGAGCATCAGAAGAGTAATTAATCAGCTGTTCGCGTCGCCTCTATCTCATTTATTTACTGCATTTAATTTTAAAACATGCGGTTTAATTATGTTGTCGCAGCTTTTTCGTACTCAGACGAAATTACGGCTTTCGTCTCTATTTTTATTCCGAGTCTGTACGTCAAGTTGTATTCGGCATACAGCAACTTTCTCGAAAGCATCTAGCCCCATTTTTTATAAGCCTCTAGTCTACACGAGGGCTGTTAACCAAATATGTTTCTTAAAATACCATTTATACTGTGGGGTTCCCGCTTAGACAAGTTTCTGTAACGAAATCAAGCGCTAGTGTACCAAGCGGCATCAGTTCGATGCATTCTATTCATTTTGCGTCACAGAGGAATACGATAAAGAAGAAAAAACTTGTCGAAGAAGAGTAACTCCGACAGAAACAGCAAGATCAAAGAGTGGGTCTACAGCCCCCATGTTTCTTAACGACGCATCGTCACGATCGGGCTCTAGCAGTCCATGTTTCTTAAAGATTCTATCGTCTAATTAGAGGCCCAGTGCCCAATGTTTCTTAACGACGCTTCGTCTGATACTATCGGGCTCTAGCAGTCCATGTTTCTTAAAGAACTATTGTGAAACTAAGTAAAGGGCAGTAGGCCCCAAGTTTCTTACAAGATACTTGCACGTCGAGTTCAAATAAAAAAATGTGCGCAAAGGTTGACTTTCATTTATTTTCCTGTCCTTACCTGTTTTTTTTTCTCTACAAGGTGCAAAATATGTGTATACTTATGTTTTGTGTCTATAGTAACACTGGCAGATGCTGGAAAATGTAGTGGTATTCGGCAGCTGTTTTTAAATATTGCGTGATTTGGATCCGGATGTGTGATGAGAGTGGAAACCGATTAAGAGGTGAGTTATGTTTTTTTTAATTATATTATCTTGCTGGTGAATGTCAAAAGGGACGCCGCGACATGTGCGAGACTAGAGTCACTGATGAGGCCGGAATGGTAATGGTAAGCAATAGCAACCGTCTATGCCACGTCAGAGTCGCTGATGCGTTGCCGGAATAGTACTGGTAAGCAATCACCACCGCCCATGCAACGTCTGCGAGACAAGGGTCGCTGATGCGTTGCCGGAATGGTACTGGTAAGCAATCACCACCGCCCATGCAACGTCTGCGAGACAAGAGTCGCTGATGCGTTGCTGGAATGGCATTACTAAACGATCATCACCACTCATGAACATCTTCGAGATCAGAGCATTGGCTGATTCGTTGGCGATACTGACATAATTATTATGCTATGCTGAGGCCACCCAGTGCGTACAAATCCTCTCGATTAGTGAGATTGCTCAGTTGCCATGGACCGAAAGAGAGTCCATAGCGTAGAAATAGGACTCTGTGTTTCATTGTAATTATTTATTTATCATAGTATTGAACTTACTTTTTTGTTTTCAGAATAGAAGACCGGTTTAGCTGGGCGCACTGCGTGACTGGACTGACACTGGCTGGTGGCTAGAAAACGAGGTAAAAGTCTTATATTTTATGCCCCGTTGATCGTGGTTTTAGTTCGGTCGTGTTCTCTAGGTGGAGCAAATTGTTTTCAAAGTTTTCGAACATAGCTCTGGTTTCTGATCACTAATGCGCATTAGGCAAGCGTGGTGATTAGGTAAGCCCAATCCCTTCATGGTAGAGATGACTTTATTTCTATGATAAATGCCTTTTTTCCTGCAGTGGGTATACAGGCTGATACTCTGTATAGTACATCATATGATATTCATAGTTTGACTTGACTTAAGTTTAGTATCGAGACTCAACATGCGCGATGTTTTTTGAGATTTAGTAAAACTATTTTTTTGTGTAAGTTTAACTCACTCTTTTACTTCCAGAAAAGAAGGCCAGAAGCCTTGGCTTGAGCTGAGCAGACGTCATCATCATCTCTGCTGTGGCAGGCGAGTTGCTTGTCTGCTGTACCGCGTGGCTGACTCAACATTAACTGCCAGAAAACGAGGTAAGAATTTTTGTATTCCCCTTTTTTGTTTTGAGACAAAGCAATGTGAATTGTTAGACGATGAAAGGGGTATCAGACACCTGAAAGCTTCATGGAAAGATAACCGTAGCGAAATAGTACTCGCGGACCACAAACGAAGCGGAATATCCACAGCTTGATTCTGCATAATTTATCTTTAAAGCACTTTGTCCTACAACATGATAAATACTTCTCTAATCATCCCATTGTCCTTAAACCTGCTGATAATGTCTTAAGTAGAATTTTAAAAATTGCGTATATGTTCACAGCGCAACATTGTTCGGCTAAGCTGAGTTCCTGAGCATCCAGAAAGTATAATTTTGTGCTGCAGCCACTGTTCAGGATAGTGGGTGAGTGAGACTAATATAGTTAAATCATTACTATTAATATTAGATCTAATGAGTATCAGAAGAGTAATTAATCAGCTGTTCGCGTCGCCTCTATCTCATTTATTTATTGCATTTAATTTTAAAACATGCGGTTTAATTATGTTGTCGCAGCTTTTTCGTACTCAAACGAATTCACGGCTTTCGTCTCTATTTTTATTCCGAGTCTGTACGTCAAGTTGTATTCGGCATACAGCAACTTGCTCGAAAGCATCTAGCCCCATTTTTATAAGCCTCTAGTCTACACGAGGGCTTTAAGCATAATGTTTCTTAAAATACCATGATCAAGTGTCGCATTTATACTGTGGGATTCCCGCTTAGACATGTTTCTGTTACGAAGCAAGCGCTTGTGTACTAAGCGGCATCAGTCCGACGCATTCTCTTCATTTTGCATCGCAGAGGACACCATAAAGAAGAAAAAACTTGTCGAAGAAGTACATACTGCGACAGAAGCAGCAAGATCAAAGAGTGGGTCTACAGCCCCCATGTTTCTTAACGACGCATCGGCACGATCGGGCTCTACCAGTCCATGTTTCTTAAAGATTCTATCGTCTAATTAGAGGCCCAGTGCCCAATGTTTCTTAACGACGCTTCGTCTGATACGATCGGGCTCTAGCAGTCCATGTTTCTTAAAGAACTATTGTCTTAGTGAAGGGCCGTAGGCCTTAAGTTTCTTACAAGATAACTTACACGTCGAGTTTAATTAAAAAGATATGCGCAAAGGTTGACTTTCATTTATTTTCCTGTCTTAGTTATTTTTTTTCTCTCTACAAGTAGGTACAAATGTGTATACTTATGTTTTGTGTTTAAAGTAACACTGGCAGGTGTTAGAAAATGTGGTGTTCGGCAGCTGTTTTTAAATTGCGTGTTTTGGATCCGGATGTGTAATGCAAGCGGAAACCAATTTAGAGGTGAGTTGTAATTTTTAAATTATATTATCTTGCTGGTGAATGACAAAAGGGACACCGCAACATGAGACAAGATTCGCTGATGAGTTGCCGGAATGGTAATGGTAAGCAATCGCCACCGCCCATGCCCATGGATGCAACGTCTGCGAGACAACAGTCGCTGATGCGTTGCCGGAATGGGAATTGTAATGGTAAGCAATCTGCACCGCCCATAAACATCTGCGAGACCTGTCTCGCTGATGAGTTGCTGGAATGAATGGTAAGCAATCACCACCGCCCATGCAACGTCTGCGAGACAACAGTCGCTGATGCGTTGCCGGAATAGTAGTGGTAAGCATTGGCCACCGCCCATGCAACGTCTGCGAGACCAGAGTCGCTGATGCATTGCCGGAATGGTAAATGGTAAGCAATCACCACCGCCCATGCAACGTCTGTGAGACAACAGTCGCTGATGCGTTGCCGGAATAGTAGTGGTAAGCATTGGCCACCGCCCATGCAACGTTTGCGAGACCAGAGTCTCTGATGCATTGCCGGAATGGTAAGCAATCACCACCGCCCATGCAACGTCTGCGAGACAACAGTCGCTGATGCGTTGCCGGAATAGTAGTGGTAAGCATTGGCCACCGCCCATGCAACGTCTGCGAAACCAGAGTCGCTGATGCATTGCCGGAATGGTAAATGGTAAGCAATCACCACCGCCCATGCAACGTCTGCCAAACAAGAGTCGCTGATGCGTTGCCGGAAGCTGGTAAGAAAACTGGTAAGCGATCATCACCACTCATATTTGTTGCCAAAATGGTATTTTAGAAGATCACTTATGAACATTTGCGCGAAACTGACATAATTATTATGCGATGCTAAGGCCACCCAGTGCGAACAAATCCTCTGATATGTGAGATCGCTATGACACTTCCAGGAACAGGGCTGACGTCAACAGCCAGAGGATGAGTAGAGCCGTCGGATACCTCGGACCGAAAGAGTCCTTAGGACTCTACGTTTCATTGTTAATATGTATTTATCATACTATTCAACTTACTTTTTTGTTTCCAGATAAGAAAACTGGTTTAGCTGAGCATACACCGTCATCGTGCTGCTTAGGCAGTCTGGTTTTCGTTTGCCACACTGCGTGTCTGTCTGGGACAACACTGACCGTTGGAAACGAGGTAAGAATTAAAAATTGTATTAAGAGTACTAACTAAGTGTAAAAAGCCCCGTTGATCTAGTGGTTTTAGTTCCGGGTCGTGTTCTTGGGGTCCCAGGTCGAGCAAAAAAGTATGTTTCAAATTTTTCGAACATAGCTCGGGTTTGTGATACCAATTCGCATGGGGCAAGCGTGGTAATTAGATAAACCCAATCCCATCATAGTAGAGATGACTTGATTTCTCTGACAAAGGCCTTTGCTCTACAGTGGGACAGTAAACAGGCAGACTTTAGTATCGACACTCGACATGCGCGATGTTTTTTGAGATTTAGGAGAACTATTTTTTTGTGTTAAACTCACTCTTTTCCTTCCAGAAAAGATGACCAGAAGCCTTGGCTTGAGCTGAGCAGACGTCGTCATCATCTCTGCTGTGGCAGGCGGGTTGTTTGTCTGCTGCACCGCGTGGCTGGCTTAACATAAACTGCCTGAAAACGAGGTTAGACTTTTTTGTACGGCTTATGCGCAAAATGTCTCTTTCGCAGAATGTCTCTCAGTCGCAAAATGTCGCTTTCTCATAATGTCTCTTTCTCAAAAGGTCGCTTTCGCATAATGTCTCTTTCGCAGAATGTCGCTTTCTCAAAATGTCGCGATTAGGACTTAGAAAAAAATTATGGTTTTTGAAGAAAAATATTTTTTAAAGTTATAATTATTTATTTATATCTTTGTTTTTTATACTCACAAATTGAATCATATTCAGATTAGCATCATTAATTACCTCATTACCACCTACTTTCATATCATATAAAAATAAAAATTCTAAAATAAAACAAACATACATAATGATGCTAATCTGAATATGATGTCTAATAGTATAATGTGAATCTGAGCGACCTTTTGAGAAAGAGACATTATGAGAAAGCGACATTTTGCGAATGAGAGACATTTTGCGCATAAGCCACAAGAAAAATGTAGTGGTGTTCGGCAGCTGTTTTTAAATGTTGCGTGATTTGGATCCGGATGTGTGATGAGAGTGGAACCGATTAAGAGGTGAGTTATGTTTTTTTTTTAATTATATTATCTTGTTGGTGAATGTCAAAAGGGACGCCGCAACATGTGCGAGACTAGAGTCGCTGATGAGGCCGGAATGGTACTGGTAAGCAATCGCCACCGCCCATGCAACGTCAGAGTCGCTGATGCGTTGCCGGAATGGTACTGGTAAGCAATCGCCACCGCCCATGCAACGTCCGAGTCGCTGATGCGTTGCCGGAATGGTACTGGTAAGCACTGAGACTCAACATGCGCGATGTTTTTTGAGATTTAGTAAAACAATTTTTTTTGTGTAAGTTTAACTCACTCTTTTACTTCCAGAAAAGAAGGCCAGAAGCCTTGGCTTGAGCTGAGCAGACGTCATCATCATCTCTGCTGTGGCAGGCGAGTTGCTTGTCTGCTGTACCGCGTGGCTGACTCAACATTAACTGCCAGGAAAACGAGGTAAGAATTTTTGTATTCCCCTTTTTTGTTTTGAGACAAAGCAATGTGAATTGTTAGACGATGAAAGGGGTATCAGACACCTGAAAGCTTCATGGAAAGATAACCGTAGCGAAATAGTACTCGCGGACCACAAACGAAGCGGAATATCCACAGCTTGATTCTGCATAATTTATCTTTTAAAGCACTTTGTCCTACAACATGATAAATACTTCTCTAATCATCCCATTGTCCTTAAACCTGCTGATAATGTCTTAAGTAGAATTTTAAAAATTGCGTATATGTTCACAGCGCAACATTGTTCGTATAAGCTGAGTTCCTGAGCATCCAGAAAGTATATTATTGTGCTGCAGCCACTGTCCAGGATAGTGGGTGAGTGAGACTAATATAGTTAAATCATTACTATTAATATTACATCTAATAAGTATCAGAAGAGTAATTAATCAGCTGTTCGCGTCGCCTCTATCTCATTTATTTATTGCATTTAATTTTAAAACATGCGGTTCAATTATGTTGTCGCAGCTTTTTCGTACTCAAACGAATTCACGGCTTTCGTCTCTTTTTACATGAGGCCTGTAAGCCTAATAGGCTTCTTAAAATACTATGATCAAGTGTCGCATATACTCTGGGATTCCCGCTTAGATCCAGCTGTTAAGAAACAAGCGCAAGTGTACTAAGCGGCATCAGTTCGACGCATTCTCATCATTTTGCGTCGCAGAGGAACACCATAAAGAAGAAAAAGTACTTGTCGAAGAAGAGTTACTCCGACAGATACAGCAAGATCAAAGAGTGGGTCTACAGCCCCCATGTTTCTTAACGATGCATCGTCACGATCGGGCTCTAGCAGTCCATGTTTCTTAAAGATTCTATCGTCTAATTAGAGGCCCAGTGCCCAATGTTTCTTAATGACGCTTCGTCTGATACGATCGGGCTTGGATCTTGCGGTCCATGTTTCTTAAATAACTATTGTCTTACTAAGTGTAGGGCCGTAGGCCCCAAGATTCTTAAAGATACTTACACATCGAGTTCAATCAAAAAGATATGCGCAAAACTTGACATTCATTTTTTTTTCTATCTACAAATAGGTACGAATGTGTAAACTTGTTTTGTTGTTAAAGTAACACTGGCAGGTGCTAGAAAATGTAGTGATATTCGGCAGCTGTTAATGTTGCGTGATATGGATTCGGATGTGTGATGCGAGTGGAAACCGATTTAGAGGTGAGTTTTGTGTTCTTTTAATTACTTTATCTTGCTGGTGAATGACAAAAAGGACGTCGCAACATGTGTGAGACTTGGGAGTCGCTGATGCGTTAGCGGAATGGTGGGTACTGGTAAGCAATCACCACCGCCTTTGGAACGTCTGCGAGACAAGAGTCGCTGATGCGTTGTCAGAATGGTACTGGTAAGCAATCACCACCGCTTACAGAGCGTCTGTAAGACAAAAGCCGCTGATGCGTTGTTGGAATGGTAGGTACTGGTAAGCAATCACCACCGCCTACGGAGCGTGTCTGCAAGACAAAAGGCGCTGATGCGTTGTTGGAATAGTAAGCAATCACCACCGCCCATACAACGTCTGCGAGAGTCCCTGATGCGTCGCCGAAATGGTGGGTACTGGTAAGCAATCATCACCACCGCCCATGCAACGTCTCCGAGACAGAGTCTCTGTGATGCGTTGCCGGAATGGTACCTAATGGTAAGCAATCACCACCGCCCATGCAACGTCTGGGAGACGAGAGTCGCTGATGCGTTGCCGGAATGGTATTGGTAAGCAATCACCACCGCCTATGCAACGTCTGCGAGACGAGAGTAGCAGATGCGTTGCCGGAATGGTACTGGTAAGCAATCACCACCGCCCATGCAACGTCGGCGAGACTTGAGTCGCTGATGCGTTACCGGAATACATAGTACTGGTAAGCAATCACCACCGCCCATGCAACGTCGGCGGGACGAGAGTCGCTGATGCGTTGCCGGAATAGTACTGGTAAGCAATCACCACCGCCCATGACGCGAGACCAGAGTCGCTAATGCGTTATCCGAGAGGTACTGGTAAGCAATCTGCACCGCCCATGGTGTGTCTTCGAGATCAGAAGCTTTGCTCAGTTCTAGAAGATCACCTATGAGCATCTGCGCGATAATGACATATTTATTAGGGTCGTCAGGTCAGCACACTTATAGACGGAACTGGGCTGGCTTTAACAGCCAGCAGACCCGTACAATGGACCGAAAGGAAGTGGAAATAGGACTCCACCTTTCATTATTATAATCGTAATTATATTCAACTTACTTTTTTCTTTCCAGAAAAGGTGTTTAGCTGAGCGCACGTCATCATGCATCTGAGGCAGGCAGGGTTTCGTTATGTGCACTGCGTGACTGAAATGGTCTGGTCGCCTGAAAAGAAGGTAAAAAAATTAAATTTTATCTAAAAGTGCTGAGTGTAGTATGATATTTGTTAAGTACCTAGCCTTTGTTGTTGACCCAGAAGAATTGCTTAACGCTAAAACTTCTGGGCGTAACACTTATCGTCCTTTATCCCCACTAAATTTGCATTGCGATAAAGGGTACATCTGCGGGATAGGAGGAGTCGCGAATGCGGTACTTGTGTTATAATCGTAAGTGATTACCGCTGCTCATGAACATTAGCAAGATCTGAGGAGCCGCCGATGCGTTACTTGTATGATATTCGTAAGCAATGACCGCTTGAACATCGCAAGATGTGAAGACTCGCTGATGCGTTACTGGTATGGTAATAGTAATTACCGCTGCCCAAATAAATCTGCGAGATCGGAGCAGTCGCTTTGCCGCTCATGTAGACTAACATGCGCACCGCGACAAAATTTTGTCGACTCTCGTTCGCGAGAGCGCATCCTCTATCCCGCTCATCACCTCTATCCCGAACAACTTGCGCCGTCACAATACGAGTGTCGTCAAATTATCTCGTGGCGCGCATGTTTAGCCCGGCTGAACATCAGCGTGATTGTAGTTACTGTGCTTTACCAGCCTTTTGGCAAGAAGAGAGTTCGTCTATTGAAGGTCGTCAAGTTATGACTTAGGAAATCGGGTTTGCAGGCAAACATATCACTAAATCAAGGTGTCTGGTGTAGACTTGGGATTAAATGTTATTTTTGTTTAACATGTGAATAGTTAATGCTAATTAAAAATAACCGGCTATCTTAACTGTTATTTGTTATAACTTTAGTATGCAGTACGGCAGTGCTCCCGCCAAGTCGAGCAAAAAAAAAAAAAAAAGTGACAAAATTAAGAAACTTTGACCCGTTACCGTTTGCCGAATGCCAACCTTCCTTCCTTTTCCTATCTTCCTGTATCACCCCCCCCTCAACCCCCCCCTCCCCCCCTCAACCCCCCCTCTCCCCTCCCCCCCCTCCCCCTCGCATCCACCACTAATAATTATTTTCACAGACTCCTAAGTTCAATTAGGTACTTTTCAAGTAAAGTTCTAAACAAAACAAATATTACGAAACAACAGTTTTTAAAAATCTTACGAAACCACATATTCATCAGAATCTCACGAAACAACATAAATTCTGTTACTGAAATAAAATACCGACGCCATGAAAGCAAATTCGGATTCAATAATTTTAACAAAACGTAATTTTAACAAACTATCGAAACGAAACGAAACGACACGAAATCAGTTAATTTCACAAAATGTATTTTTTTCGCATAAACAATAAAAATACCAACTCAACGAATTAAGTTAATTTCACCCAAAGGTTATTTTTAGCTCATTCAATAAAAATACCAAATCACTAAATTTAACACACCACTAGACGAATTAACATTAACTTATTTTCAGTTAATTTTTCTCTCGGACAATAATGAACCATATTTTGTTTCTAATAGACGTCATTTTCTCTCACTCCGTAAACACAGTTTTTAACAGTTTTAACACTACCGCCATTGGTGCCATCTATCTGAGTTTCGTCGCATCGTCGCATTCTCGGCGCCATATTAGCAAAAAATAAATACGCGCTTATTGGTACATGATTCCGCACGAATCCACTAGGTGATGCTGTAGTGCAAGAAGCTACATAAAGAATTACGAAAAGTGAAATTTAGCTTTTTACGGGAATTTTTCTTAACATTGTTAATGGGTATTTTTTTTTATCGTGTTAATTTAATGGTTATAACTATTAACGCCCACTACTAGTCTGGTGGCATATTTCTGAGACAGGGACCATTCTTGCTTACACCATTAACTTTTTTTTTTAATTCAATTTCTCACATTTGTTTGATAATTTATTAGTTTTAACCTCCTAAGGCCTGAGACAGCAGACATAATAGAAAATCAATTGTCTTTGGATTTTAAAGGCTTACGAGCCTTACGACCTTAAGATTTGTTTATAACTGGACAATGTACCTATATATTATACATGTTATAATTTTATGCAGCAAAATATTTAAATAACTTACCATCAGGTGCCGCCGTGTTTGCTTGTTTTTAATATCTTCCTGGGCAAGTAGTGCTTGGTACGAAATAGACTGCGCTGGTACTCAGAAGTGCTACTATCCCGATGTAGACACATATGTGGAGTAGTCTTTATTAGCGGGTCCCGCCCATAAGATTTTTTTCTTTCGCGTTCTCAGCAGTGAAGTACATATTTAATTTATATTTAACTCACTTTTTTCCTCCCAGAAAAGAAGACCAGAAGCCTTGGTTTGAGCTGAGCATAACGTCATAATCACTGCTCTGGAAGGCGGGTTTTCGCTGGACCGCGTGGCTGGCTCAACACCAGCCGCCTGAAAAGAGGTAAGATTTTTAATTACCTCTTTTGAATCTAGAACAAAACTTATTTTTACACAGTTAAAGGATTGCATGCAACACTTCATTAAAAGATAAATCAAAGAGAATAGGTAACTCACGGTCTGTTGTACTCAGTGCCACTGAGCAAGTAATCACTACGTTTTATCAGTGCCTGGTTGTCATATTCAGCTTGATTCTGGTTTCTTACCAAACTTTTGCTTGATTACAAAGTAAAATTATGCTTAATTATTCTTAAATACGCTTACATTTACATTACAAGGTGTACTAAGTGTTCTACAATACGAAATGCAGACTGCGTGGCCACGCTGCGTTACATAAGTAATTTTGTTTTCGATTCCATCTTTATCTTAAAGTCGTTCGGGACTGCCTACCATTGGCCATTACGTATGAACGACATCATTCTGCACCGTAATTGGCCTAAAACGTACACACTTGCACCAGTAATTTTTCTGTTACGTCTCTTTTAAAAACTAACAGAATGTAGGTAGTCGTTATTAATTGTATTGACAACGGAAAAGCAATTCGTTTTTATCTTCCTAAGTCCACTGTTAAATTTGCCATGTTTACATTTTTTAC
Organism: Cnaphalocrocis medinalis; assembly: GCA_014851415.1. NCBI lineage: Eukaryota > Metazoa > Arthropoda > Insecta > Lepidoptera > Crambidae > Cnaphalocrocis > Cnaphalocrocis medinalis. The sequence continues at coordinate 776,315 of CM026303.1, forward strand.
TGCGAGTTCGAAGCGAGCAATGTTGCATTAGTTGTGACCCCGTGTGCTCTAAATGTAGTGGGTTCGATTCCCTAACATTTGTCGGTGAACATTCGGGAATGTCTTGTGACATTATCTCGGTACGATAGTTCTACGGCTCACTCCTTCGGTTCTCTTCATTTTTTTATATACCTAACCTTAGTTTGGGATCAGGATCATTTATATTGTCTGTTAGGCTCACGATGCGATATCTGATCTTTTTGACGCTTGTACGGTCATTTTTAGTTCGGCTTCTTTTTCAGTCACGAGCGCTCCGATAGTCTTACTTAATGGTTAATGGTGCATCAGGTGCATGAGAGAGTACTGGGCCGTGATCTTTGAGTCCCGAGTTCGATTCCCGGGTTGAGCAAAAATGTTTCGAATTCTTTAAACATAGCTCGGGTTTGAGATCAATCCGCATTAGGCAAGCGTGGCGATCTAGCCTAATCCCATTATTGTAGCGATGACTTGATTTTGATTACACTGAATAAATATTTTTCTATTGTATTCTGTTTCTATGATGGGAGGCCTTTGTCCTGCAGTGAGACTTAATACAGGCCGATACATACTTTCGATAGAGGAAGGTAGCTTTTCAAGCCTGCTGGTCAAGGTAGTAGTCATTTCAGAACCATGACTCACTTTATGGTAACAAACCTAAAATATTGGTTTTCAAGTTTTGTTTCTTGAATGTACTTCAATCATTCTCGCAAAGTTATTAAGTAAGTCATTCTTTTGGGCTATGACTTATGCCGATTTTAAAATATATGTAATACTATACACTTCTATTTACAGTAGGACCCCGATTATCCGGACCTCAGTTATCCGGATTCGCGATTATCCGGACTGCCAATCGCGGACGAGTTTATTCTAACATTAACATGTCAAAACTTGCATAACGCCGCGCCACTCGTGCCTTCCGCGCCCGTCGCCCCACCCGCACCTCCCGCAGGTCACTAGTGACAGTAATGATCAAGGTTTTCAGATTATGTCAGATGACGAAATCGTAGAAAACATATTGCAGATGCAGATAAGTGAACAGCAGGAATCGAAAGAAGATGAACCTGAAGAAAATCTAGATGTGGAGAATGATGCAGAACCATCTCATGATGAAGCATTTCATGCCTTGGAAACAGCTCTCAAGTGGTTTGAAAAACAAACAGAGAGTGATACTGTGAGTTTACTACAGCTGAAACGAATTCGTGATATAGCAGCATTGAAGAGAAGAAGTAGCTTACGTCAAACGACAATTACCAAATATTTTAAACCAAATTAAACTAATTATTTTATTTCATGATTACCTAATGCAAATTACCAAATACATACATAATTATTGTAAGCAAATTATACGTACATTATGTACAATTTCTTAATAAACGTTGATTTTCGCTCATATGTATTTGTTGTTTTAAATAAACACTTAACATTACATATGTATGGTACAGACTCTACATATGTACATATGCAAAAAGCCCGTTTTTCTTCATATCTTGGATTATCCGGACTTTCAATTATCCGGATGCCTACTGACAACAATTAGTCCGGATAATCGAGGTCCTACTGTATTCGGATATTAAACCGTATCTTTGGCCGCAGTTGTTCACAGCTGACTAACCCCATACGGGATCCTGATGCGCGGCCTCTAAACATATCAGTGCGAGTGGAGAAAGCAGTAACCATTAACGCGCTCTGCTTAATGCAGTTATGGCAACCCTTTTTTTTATTTACCTGTGAGGACAAAAACATTAAAGGTAAGGTATTATTGAGAGAAATTTAGTAAAATATAGGTAGGTAAAAATGAGGTTCACGACGTCATTCACTAATCAAGTGCGAAATGTAGAAAATAATACCCTTCTTATTAGTGGAGGCACAAATGCGCTTGACTAAGCGTCGGCAAATTTTAAAATCTCATTCCCTGATTGGGCCCACGTTTACTCGGCGAAACCAAGCGTAAGCGCTATAACACGGTATTTGTCTTTGGGACCGTTCAAGTATGTATTACGTAAGCAGATTATTTGGGAAATTTAACCCCATGAATTTAACATAATTACGAGTAAGCAGTGCCAACGGACGACTTCGTGCATTTATTTCCAAACGTGATTCACCGAACGTTTAATAATAAGTAATCAAAAAGTCATGACAAATTTAGATTTTCTTTCCTTTTTGGCATGGCTTTTTAGAAAGATGCTAAATGCACTAATGCCGCTGTTGATCACAGCAGTCCCAACTGATAGGGGTCTTGTTGAATCCTACGTCTTAAGCAGCCAACGCATCACGGGCGAGACTGAAGAAAGCACTGAGCACCGCCGCACTTTGCTCTCTGCAGCTACGAGTCTGGCTCAGGTAATAAACAATTTCTTTTTCTCTCTTGTTCCCACAGCCATAACCATATTTTTTTATGAGTTAGGTAGCAATCGAGAGCATACGGATAATGGTAAGCTATTGCCGTTGCCCTCAAACAACTGCAACATCAGAGTAGTCACAATTGCGTTGTTTTCTCGATGGGTTTAATGTCTCATTGCAATAGAAACGCCGCGTGTCACCATGTGACCACTGAATCACACTACTTTTCCAATGAAAAGCTAATACATCACCAATTTACCAGTTAAATTTTAACGCCTCTTTTCGCATCGTCCACTGATACTGTGCTGTTTTGGCACTTCTTAATTTTTTTTTATTCGGATACTAAACCGTATGTTCGGCCGCAGTGGTTCACAGCTGTCCAACCCCTTCGACTGATGCTGTCTGCGAGTGCTGACTTCGTGCTGTGGACCGAGTGATCGGCGGCGTGCGCGAGATGGTACGAGAACTTGTTACGGTTGTTACGGCCATGGAATGTGTAGGTAACTTTTTATATTGTATATCTTTCTCACTCTTTGAACGTTAGATGAAACTGTTTTAAATTACATGCGTGTATTATTACTACTTTGTTACTTCCTACATTAGCTCACCGGATCGAAATTTATCTTTACTTTTGTCGCGAGATTTTTTCACTCTGCTTTGTCTTCATCGACCTAGCAAGTCTACTCAACGATAGAACATCTCTCCTATTATTGAGTGTCAATAACATATTAACACCATTTGAAGTTATTAAAGGTAACGGGAAACTCCTCAGTCCAAGGCCCCTGGATGGGGAATTATTACCTTACTTGTCCATATGTTATGACAGTAAAATTTGCTGTTTATTCGGATATTAAACCGTATGTTCGGCCGCAGTTGTTCACAGCTATCCAACCCCTTCGGGGAGTTGTCGACGTATCCTGTCTGCGAGATGCTGACTACGCGTTGTTCTGCCATGGACGAGTGGTCGGCGGCGGTGCTGATGGTCGACACGCTTGCTGCAGTCACGATATGGAATACAGGTAACTTTATATTGTATTCCTTCTTCGCTCGTACATCGAGGGGTTTAAGTTGCATAAGATATAGCTGTTGTAGCTGTTGTCGGCCGCGATCCAATAAGAGACAGGTTGCCTCATTGGTCGATTTGCTTTATGGCCTAAATTGGCACTTATATAGATTTTATTCTTAGTTAAAAAGGTGGCAGGCCAGCCAACAGATCATCTATTGCCGACACACGCAACATCATAAAGGTATAAAAAGTGTGGAAGTCCGTCATACTTTCTAAATACGTTCCGTCTAACCTGGGTCAAACATGAAATGACCAACAATGTACTTGCAAGATAATTTACTTGTTTCCCTTAGTAATATCCAAATGAATCTTAGGTGTTACTATGCAAATAAATAGACTGCTCCAACGAATAAAGTCCGATTTGCCATATGTTTAATAAAGGAGATCGGACTTTGTTCTTCGTTCCGACTCTATAATATCTTGAAGTCTTCCAAGATTAGGTTCCATCGTTTATTCTAATAATGAGCATATTTCCGGCCGCAGTTATTTTCAGGAGACCACTATAAAGGAGTGTATCGTGCGGGCACGGCGGACGCAGTGGTGACAGCCGTACACAAGAATGAAGACGACTGCAATAAACATTAATTCAGATATGCACCTACTCGTAAGTATTTAAAACTTAGGTACAAGTTTTACAAAAAGCCTGGTAAATCCGACTAGGTAGTTCTATGATACCTACTTGTATGTGTGCGTAAAGCTTCAACCGTTTGAATCATATCACTTAAATTAAAGAGCTGCATTATTATTTTCCATGGAACTTGTTGGCAACACTCAATGTATTATTTATAACTTACCATCACATCTTCTGTCTGCTTGCGTGCCACTTTATATACCACTGAATACATATTCGCCCGCAATTGTTCACAGCTGTCCTGGGTCCTATGAGCGTTGATGCTGCTCTGGGGTCGGTCTTCCAGCTGAGCTTACTGCGTGCTTGCAACGGCGCCGAGACACTAAGGTGGACTACTTGAGCTTATTATTAGCATGTGAGCGTTTTATTTTTATTACTTACTACTAGCGGCCGCCCGCGACTTCGTCCGCGTGGAAAAGTAACTTTTTACCCCCCTTTTAACCCCTTACAACCCCCTTTTTGCAATAAAAAGTAGCCTATGTTCTTTCTCAGGGTCTAGATCATCTGTATACCAAATTTCATTTAAATCTGTTCAGTAGTTTTGGCGTGAAAGAGTAACAGACAGGACAGACAGACAGACAGAACAGAGTTACTTTCGCATTTATAATATTAGTATGGATTTAGTCGTAAAATAATATTTGGTGTGTGCTTAAGTTGATTTGAAGTAGTGTTGACACAGTTATTTTGCGTATTAGATGCGTCTGGTTTCATTTAAATGTACAATTAGTTTGAAGCGCATGATAATTTTGTTGTTTGTACGTATTTAATTTTTTATGTAGTTCCTACTGCTGATTCTGGTACCATGAATTCTTGGTTTTTTGTTTAACTTATTTCAACCGACATTATCCTGCTGCTCCTTCCAACCCTATCCAATCCTTTTTATGATAACCAATAAAATATTTAGATTCTGTGTTTGGTGTACTTTTGAAAATCATAATGGTCACACATAAATACGTGGCTGCCAGTACCGGGCAACTACCTATTAGTGTGCCCTGTTTCTTAAAGGACTATACGTCTTGGTGAAAAAAGAAAACCAAAGTTCTGGCCTATAGGGCCTGTTGTTTCTTAATGGTACTATGTCTCTTAATAAGGTCGATCAGTTATAACCAAAAGCTGTGAAATGGAACAAGTCTGAACGAAGTAAGAAGATATCCATAGGACATAAGGGCTGCACAGTTCTGGCCCAGGGCCTGTTGTTTCTTAAATTCTCTTACGTCTACTGATCCTAAAGTCGATCAGGTATGAAACATAAGGGAAACGTGGCAGAAATCACTACAGAAGCGGTGATTCGGAACAAGTCAAGAAGATTAGGAATATGAAGACAGTAGCTGATGAAGGCTACTAAGTTCTGGCCCTGAGCCTGTTGTTTCTTAAAGTCGCTTTCGTCTACTGATCCAATGGTCGATCAGTTATATTTTAATGTTTCTGTGTTTCTTAAGAACTATTGTCTGATTAATTATTACCCACCCATTTCCCAGTCCTAATCCAAATCGGGTCCTTGTGAGAAGAAGATGGGCGCGGCAGAATGCATGGCGGTGTGTTTTCACGCTATTTTCGCACCAAATTCATACAGCCTTCTATGGAGCTTAAAATACCGATTTATTTTTTTGGGCAAATCGAAAAGTTCTCATGGTTGAATAAAATGCTTGATAAAAAGACATTACGTAAAAAGTATTGCAATATAACGAATATTTTATAAAATCGTAAAGTAGGTACGTTTGTATGAAAAATACGCTATAGGCGGTTAGATGTGCCCTTGAGTGTATAACCAAAAAATTTGCTTTAAATGACGTTCTAGTGTAAATGAAACATTAAGCGTTTGTAAGCAGTTGTAATATTTTTTCCACGATCAGACCTGTTGGTTTTTGCAATTTATTTAATTTAGGTGCATGTTATCATTCGTATTTAAATAATTAATGAAGTTCTGTCCTTACGTATGTATCCTTTTTAATAAGAATAGTATGGTGTTAGAGCGAGATAAATGGTGAGAAACGTCACGCGTCGATTTTGACGTAGTTGCGACAGCGAGGGACGTGTATCAGGATCGCGCACTCGCGCAAATAGTAACTAGCCGAGGCCCACACTTTATCATATAAGACTGGATATCTGCCATAATCGATAAGGCGCCTCGACGCCAAAATGTTCGCCCGTGCTGGGGGATCGCACACCACCACCTGCGCGATCTGGCGCCCTACCACCGACGCCCACCGAACAACCACAACCAAGAGAAGAGAAAGAAGCCATATCCGCCGGATCTAATCCCGGCGGACTCTGCTGATGGTCGCTGCGGGAGGACCCGCATGCCGACCTCGCCGAGCCCCCAAGTATGAAGATGACCCAACCCTCACGCCGTGGGAGGGGGCACAACAATGCAACCAAGGCCTAAGAGGCCATCTGCACGACCCGCCTGTCTCAACAGGCGGCGGTAGAAAGCGCTGAAGTGGCACCAAGCCAGACCAGCACTCCGTCGACCCCAGCGAGTCTTCGCGAGCATACCCATTATCGATACAGGGATTCGCTGTTCGGACGCATCCGCTGCTACATCGTGCCCGCGCTGCGACCCCCGCAGCGCCCTCTGCCGGTTCCTGCCTGCGATATTGAAGATATTGTCGTCCTTGTCCTTTTCAGGACAAATCGACCTCTTGTTTCTTGTCTCTCATTTAACGGCGAGCTTTGTCTTTTTCGAGACCAAAGCTCGTGCGTTCTGTTTCTTGGCGAAGGCTATTATATTGTCTCACTTTGAAAAACCACCATATGTGGTCGCTTGGTGGATACCTACCGGTGCCAACGAAGCCAAGTGGAGTGTCCGCCCCGGGACACTCTCCTTGCTCTTTCAGAGTAAGGCAGTCAACCGGACGGGGTTTTGGACCACCGGCCTTGGGAGGGACTCCTAGCCGACCCAAAACTATCACCCTCCCTACCCTACCCTCTCCTTACTCCCATTCTCTAGGGTAACTGTTTGGGGCGTCAAGGGCTTCGGCCCGCGGCTACCCTCTGTACCTAGGGCAGCTAGGGACCCCTTTACCCAATAAGATTGATGAAGGGGATTACAAGCTTAGGGCACACCGTAGGCTCACCCTCCCTGCCTATACCCGGCGGGGAGGCGGACTATCAACACACCCCTGAGCGTTCCCACTCGGGCCGGCTTATATCTGCCACTAGGGCAGTTAGACGCCAGTGCCGCACAGTTTTATCGGTTACTTCTGTGCGGAACGCGACGCGAAGCTACGGCCGACCACCGAGCCGCCTATCTTGACGCTAGGGCCGAGCGGATCTTGGAGAAGATCCTTGAGGTCCTGGAAATGTCCCCAGTATTCCAGCAGCTGAGGAAACCTGTTGACGACATCCACGTGAACCCCTGCCGACTTTTGGACCGCCCAGCTGCACGGATGATTTGTAAATTCTACCCCCAAAGTTAGTGTTGTTCCTTCAGCGATGCTCTGACAGTGAGGCTGATTCCAGTGGATAGTGGGTAGGGGCCAGCCGAGAGAGTTGAGCCGTCCCCACCAAGCTGCGGAGGGCGTCCGAGCAATGCTCTCGCTATACCAGCCGGTGAGAGGTCCTGGCCGACCTTCGCCATCAATGCATAGCGCTGTGGAGCCCACGACGCACACACCGCTAGAGTGTGTTGCGCCGTGTCCTCCACAGCGCCGCACGCGTGGCAGGAAGTGGTCTCCTCCCGGCGGATCTTGTGCAGGTAATAGCCGAAGCACCCATGCCCGGTCATTACCTGCACCATCTGGAAGGAGACGACGCCGTGGCTCCGCTCCAGCCACCTGTCCAAGAGACAGGGGCGAGCGCGTCGAGCGTTCTCCGGCCGTAACGGGTGAGAACGAGGTGCTCCGACCATCGCCTCGGGAGGACCTGCCGGGCCTCCTTCCGTACGGCCTCCCGCTCGACGGGGCAGAAGGACTCCCCTTCCGCCCGCTTCTCCCGCGCGTAGTCATACACGGCGGAGAGAAACCACAGCGTCCTACTCCCACGGAGGGGTCTCGGCGAGCAAGCAGGCCACGTCGAAACTTACCGTACGGTAAGCTCGAGCGACCCGCTGCGCTATTGCTCGCTGAGGCCCCGCAAGAAGGGAAGATTTTCCCCTCTCGCCAGGGAGCCGCCTGACCAGACTGACGCTCCGTAGAGCGCCATCGATCTCAGGATGCCGGCATAGAGACGCCGGCACCTGGAGCCTGGTCCGCCCAGGTTCAGCAGCAGCCACGACAGCTTGTCTGCTGCTCTGAGGAGCCTCGGTGACAGCCTGCTTAAGTGCAGGCCAAACTGCCACCGAGGATCCAGGGTGAGGCTGAGATAGCGCATCTCGGCCTTCACCTGAACCTGGGTCCCTCCGACAGAATGCGATCCTTCCTAGCCGGCCCCTTCGAGAATATGTACCTCCATCGCTTTGGCTGAAATGACGATAGTGCCTGATCTTCCCAGCTGGGCCCTCATCTAGTTATCGTTCGAAATACAAAAAAAAATGTACCGATCTAATGTACGTGGTACTTCCTATTTATCTAAAATTTTCTGTCAATTTGAAGGAATCTGATATATACCAAAGAAATTCACTTAAAAAGTTTTGTCTACCTAGCCGGGCCCTCGGTAATTTAGGTGAATACGAACCAAAAAGTAATCAGTTATGTTTTCTCAATGTACCTAAACTGCGAAGAACTAAAAGTTACATTGGAAACAAAACCTGTTAACTTCTTTTACCACGTATTCAGTTCATTACAGAGGGCCCAGTTAGAACGACGAAAGTTTTCAAACTGAATTTCTTTGATACTATAATAGTTTCCTGAATTTGATACATATCAGCAGTATATATTTTTTTTGTCTTACGAACGTAAATAGCAAAGAACTCACTTGGGAAGATCAGGCACCTTATCGTAATTTCTGCTAAACTGAGGCACTATCAATCGTAAGGTCCATTCAGTTCGGGGGGCTCGCTAGGAAAGAAATACGTCCCTTGGAGTCCGTGAGTGTAGGGGTGTGATGGTAGGTGACCTCTATGCCGGGTGTAGGCAGGGAGGGTGTTCCTATGGTGTACCCTAAGTTTGTAATCCCCTTCGCCAATCTTATTGGGCAAAGGGGTTCCTAGCTGCCCCTGGTGCCGAGGGTAGCCAAGAGCCGGAGCCCCTGACGCCCAAACAGTACCTGGAGAATAGGAATGAGGGAGGGGTAAGGTAGGGAGGGAGATGGCTTGCGTCGACTAGGAGTCTCTCCAAGGCCGGTGGTTCAAGCCCCGTCCGGTTGACTGCCTTACTCTGAAGGAGCAAGGCGAGTGTCCCGGGGCGACACTCCGCTTGGCTTCGTTGGCACCGTTAGGTATCCACCAAACGACCACTGTGTGGTTTTCCAAACGACAATAGAAAACTCTTTAAGAAACAAGATAGCCGAGGTTTTGTCTTAATAAAGACAAAAGCTCGACGTGTACGGTGCGGTTTCAAGGAAAACCGGATTAGCTGTGGGGCCGCAGCGCCGGCAGCAGAATTCGAGGCGTCCGTGCAGCTGGGCGGACGGTGAATCGACGGAATCGTGACGAATCTTGTACGTAGCGTGAGCAGGGCTTACGTGGGGTCGTCACCTCAAGTCGTTCAGGTCCGGAGCGTCACTATTGGCGTCGTTAGCAACGCTTGCTGATCGCCACTTAGAGACTTCTTTATTCGTATTATGAGCCCATAAAAACTGAACGACTATTGCACTGCTAGGCAAAAGGTGAACGGTTTCCTTGTCTCTGGTCTGCTTACTGATTCAACCTAGAATCGTTCGGAAATCTTATGATATTTTTTTCCCGTTTTACCGGTTTTTTAGTTTTCGCTTTATAATATCAATTGCTGACTAAAAGTACGTTTTTATGAGTGTAATTTACTTAATCAGCATAATTTTCTTAATTCACAGTAGATTTTAATAAAATTATGGAGTAATTCATATGGCGTGCGACTATTCTGTACTCTTCTTACCTACCTAGATTTTTGAACGATTCTTACTGGCAAATATGGAAGCTGTCAAATAATTGAAATATAACAATGTCAACATTGGTAGTTTTC
>CM026303.1:786507-852837 GCA_014851415.1 Cnaphalocrocis medinalis
GCTTACCATCATGTCTGTCACCTATATCATAAAAAAACTCTAAAACAAAAATGTTTTTTTAGTTCGCAACACAAAAACATAGTCAACATTTCAAGTTTAGAAAAATATTACACAATATCACTTGCGTAAGTGGGCGCGCGGTGAGCATTTTGCCGCCCGGCGACACCTGATGGTAACAACCTGCTCCTCAAAAGGACCCCAGAGCACTGACAGCATCCCGCCTTTCGGCAAGTGTTGCTAACGAGGGTGGAGGCAGCTACTAAAAAGCGCAGGCCAAATAGACAGTTATTTTTGAAAATATTAACAGTTTTTTAGCAAGGGCGGCAAAATGCTCATAGCGCGCCCACTCTAGGGTTAAGTGTTTAAAATTAACATCGTGTTAAATCCTGTCTATAATAATATAGGGTATTTGACTAATCTCGATATAGTAAAAAATATTGATACTCTATCAAAATATTGGTACATAAGACCATGGCCAACCTTTTCAGTTAAAAATATAACGTCTCGGCGGTTTTGTGAGCATTCAAAGTTTCATGGGCAAGTTCATTTATAAAGTATAAAATTAAAAAAAAAAAATTATCATTGAACTACCCGTACATTTCCACCAACTTTATTATGAAACCATTTACTTAAACGAAACATTTGATATAGCTGCCAAACAAAATTTACTTGACGCGCATACAAGATACGAGCGTGTGACGTCACTTGCCTGTACCCATTGTATAGAGCGTTTTTGGGCTTGCCCAAAATATGTGCTCTTAAAGTTATGATATCTCAGGTGATTCAAATCAGAATCGAGCAATTCTTTCAATGATGTTTCTTAAATTGAGAGGTCTTTTGATTAAACACTAATTTTTTTTGTCAAATACCCTATTATTAGTCATGGATTACTGGTCTACGCCAGGCTGCTCATTTTACATAAAAAAGTAACAAGAACTTAATACTAAATATTAAGTTTGTCAAATAAGATACAATAATATAAATGTCAATAATTCATAACTTAATGTCAAAATAATACATAACAATAATAAAGAAAATTCAAGTAGATTAAAATGTGTTATGAAAGTGAAGACAATCACAAGCGTCTGTCGCGATCACATGATATATCATTGGCTGTTAGGAATATGTAAACTTACTCTAATTACACATACGCGCTAGGAATTACAATTAGACTTACGGTCACGTTTTTAGAAGTAGCGAGTTGCTGCAACAATCGAACGTTCTACTTCGACAGCAGTCCTTAGGTTCATCGGTTCGACGTACGTTGACGAAGCTACTCTCGTTATCCGGTTCCATTATTCTTGCTATGGTCCCGGTATCCTCTCTTCGTTACTGGCGGGACCAAAATGCTTTTCTTCTGTGTCCTCCGGGCTGGTATCCTGGACGGAGCGCAAGCTGAATGTCGGGACAGGTTATTCTTCAGTTTATACACGGAATCAATATTCTGTCTTACTCTTCTGCCGATTTTTTCTTGTCTCGGGGATAGGTGGTGGAACTTTGGTTGATCTGGAGTAGCAGAAGCCTCATCTTATCGAATATCTTAGTTTTCTTCTCTGCCAGAGTCAGGTCAGCGTTATGTCACCAGAAACTCGTAATTGTTTTTCATTTTCATAGGCTTATGTTCTTGTGAGTGATCTCTGAGGACTGGACGTGCTGAAAAAAAAAGAAAAATTTAATTAAGGTTTTGTTCTTGATAGGAGACTAGTCGCCCGCCTTCATTTTGTTTCGCGTCTTGAGTGTTACTAGTTCCAACATTTGACAATAGATGGCGCTGGGTGTCGATTATATCGCGCAAGTGTTTCGGGTTACGTATAAGCCTTAGGCTTTCTATAGAAATTATCTCTTTATAAAATATTAAAGCATTTTTTCTGGAGTTGCGTTCTGATGTCCTTATGACTAAAGTACACACTTTATTGAGGAACTATCGACGTTGAGAGACCATAAAGGTTACCAGTTTACTTATGGGCAAATAGTATCTCGCTCTCACCTTGCACCAAATGAAAGGAAAGAGCGAGGTAGTTCACTGATGTTAAATAATTTATTAAATATTTATCTAACACATGGTTTGCGTATTGGAATATGTACCTAACTTACGAGTCAAAGTATGTAACTAAAATAAAATACATCATTTGGTAATTGATCTAATGGAATCGATCAATATCGCTGATTTCAATAAAAATTTAAATGACGCACATTATAAATAATAATAATTACTTTGATTGCTATAATGTCATAGTCCATTGCATGCAGTGGATACCTTTATGTAAGAGCAGTCAACCAATGACAAAATATATTGTAATGTTTACCTACTCTAAAAATTTTATGGTGTATCTAAATATGTTGGTGATACTTAAATAAATAAGAAAACTGTGTAAGTACATAGAAGGGATTGGAAATTGTAATTCAAAATGTTATGTATTTAATGTGAATTATTAATTTATATTTTTCCCAAGATACTGTACATGTTTCTGTTGTATACTTATATAGCGGATTAAATAAATTTGTATCAAACATGTTTTTTTAATTACAAAAATAAAATAAAACAAAAAGTTAACTGCCGCACTTAGAGATGTCAATTGACTTTGTCACTTAAGAAGAATATTATTTACCATTATTTATCTACCTATTAATAGGTACGAGATTATGAACATTACCTAAGTTTAAATTACGTCTCTGAGTGCGGCACAGTTGAGTGTTCTTGTTTCTCTTGTAGACAGTTGTATTTATAAGATTTCAAAGAGTTGTTAAATTGTAATTTCCACAATACAATTAAAGTTTTATATGAATCATACATATTTTTATTTCACACCCTATCGTATTGTACCTGCATACCTACACAGAGGTTGACTTTGGGGCAATTCGTTCCAGAATTTTATGTTTTTTTGCTGGTTACTTTGCTGCTCGTAAGACGTCTTCAATTTTTTTTTGTTTTGTAGAGTTAAGTAAATATTCTCATCATAAAAATAATATTATAGTTTAATTAGGTTAGAACAGTGACCAGCTAAACAATCTTGAAATTCTGGGACGAATTGCCACCTAACCCTAAGACTCTGCGCAGACTACAAACTTTTAATCGGCCGATAGTTTGGTTGGCTTCTTACTCAGTATGAAGTGATTCAGTATGACCGATAAAAAAGTTTGTTTGCGTACTTAGAGCAGACAGCCACTGGAGATGCCCTAACGTCCGCGCTTCTAACAATTTTTTTCACCATTTTTTGCGGGGGACGAGGTAAACACGTACAGCACACCACCAAAAATTTTAATACTCAACAGTCACAAATTTTGCTGTCACGATAAACGCACACTACAGAAAAATTTAACACATCAAAAAATACACGCTCACAAATAAAGATTTCACGTAACTATGCAGCATACATACGAAAAAGACAGTGATGGGACACAAAGAATGAGTCAAATCAGTTTGGTGAATGAACTTATATATAAAATTGTAAGTGTAAAATTCTGCACATTGAAGATAAATAAATATTTATTTAGTCAGTTTGTAAAATAAAACCGGCCAAGAGCGTGTCGGACACGCACATGAAGGTGTTCCGTATCCAAAAGATGGGCCTTAAACCTTATTTTCATAGTTAAGTTAGGTAGTTATTTCCATACATTACCATTTAGTTAGGGCAACTGCACGTCATAAGTTGGTCAAGTTGTATTAAAAATACTATGTATGATACAGAGTCCGCTAAAGTTTTCGTTAAAAGTACAGTCAGCCACACATCAGGTTACCACAATCTGTCAAATTTCCTCAACTGATATTCAACTTAATGTGTATGACAGTATTTACTGTGATGTGTGGCTGTACGTAGGTACTTACTTGGAGGTATAGAGCATATTTTTTTCAGAATTATTTTAATAGTATTTCAAAAGTTGGGGGGGGGAAGAGGAAGCTCTAATTTTAACTTTGTATTAATATATCTCGAAACTGGGGGGTTTGATCCACATTATGTCAAGGCAATTTTTGTTGTATTTAAAGATACCTTTTTAACGATACCGACCAGACGATGGGGTAAGTCGAATTTATTTTTCGAATTAACTTTTCGCTGTATGGAAAGGGGGGTAAAAAATAATTATTTTTCAATAATGTTAAAAACCAATTTTTGGATTATCGGTATACATCTCTTTACCAATTTTCAGTGGCAATCGGTGCAGAAACGGCGGAGAACGAGCCAGGACAGACAGACGGACAGACATTACGAGTAGACTACGGAACCCTAAAAAATGGTGAAGTTGTGCAATACATACTAAAACGTAAAAAATTACAAATGTGCGCTAGTTTGGGGTTAAACATTTGGACAAACAAAGGGAGAGTAAATGAAACAATATATTTTTAATTAGAATGATTTATTTAAATATTACAAAAATTCCTTATTACGCATTAATATTGATTTTCAAAATGAATAAGTTTATTGTACACGTGTCGAATATATTTCTGGGGGTCTAATTTTTTTGAAATATTGGATAAACGAACATTCGTATACTTTTCTATATTAAAATTAGCGAGCTCCAATTATGGTTTACTATCTACTCCGTTATCATGCATGTGATGCATGATACTCCCGGACCACATATTTTATTCCTTTTACATCGAAATATTTTATAGCCACCAATTCTTTTTATTTTTAGAATAAATTCCAACATCGTATGACCAGAAGAAAGGACAGTAATTTCTCTAATTCACTTTACAATGTTTTAATATTATAATATACGTCTATACTATTTTATTCAAAACTAGCGGCCGCCCGCGACTTCGTCCGCGTGGAAAAGTTTTTACCCCCCTTTTAACCCCTTACAACCCTCTTTTCCGCAATAAAAAGTAGCCTATGTTCTTTCTCAGGGTCTAAATCATCTGTATACCAAATTTCATTTAAATCCGTTCAGTAGTTTTGGCGTGAAAGAGTAACAGACAGACAGACAGACAGACAGACAGACAGACAGACAGAGTTACTTTCGCATTTATAATATTAGTTAGGATATAATGAAAAGAACGGATTTTGAAACTAACGGCAGTGAGTGAATGATTCATTCAAATGTCGAGTTGATTTTAATTGGTCCCATCACTAGGACCGATACCACGATATCATTATTAAATTTTTCTGTCGTTTACGTATCGTAACGGTTTTTTATTAAAATAGATTTTCTAGTTTAATATACATTTAATAATTAATAAAAGTCATTACTTATGATAGGAAACGCGATCTTATTGCGAATTTTAGCTGTCAGATCGCCTTTTACATGAAAATACTGCACAATTCACCATTTTTAAGAGAAACGTCACGCGACACGGAGCGATGCAAAATGGCGATGTAGCGACATCCAAGTAGTTTTGTATAACTGCGTTGACCAGTTCCGAAAGTTGACCAATGTACTTTGCCGGAGGGGAAACGCCCGGTATGGCATCTCCAGTGGCTGTCTGCTCTAAGTTTGCGTACAAACCGGCCAACCCGACTAAACTATCGGCCCATAGTACAACCCATAGTAAGTCTGTAGTCTGCGGGACTCCTATGAGTCCCCGTCCCTGGCCGCCGGTTTATACGCATCAAAGGGTAAAATGTAAGTATGTTGACCTGACTTGACCTTAATGCAGGCAATGACTTAGGTATACACTATACACCCTACCTAACGTTACAAACATCTGAAAATCATAGCATAAGATCCCCACTGCAATATTCTTGATGTCTCGCTGGTTTGAGAGATCCATATTATCGATTGTTATTGCAATATTCAGTAGCAATAGCACGTACTTATCTATAGAGCCGTGCGTGGTCGTCAAACTGCGGCCCGCGGACGTTATTTGTGCGGCCCGCGATAAAGTAGATTTCTTTTTAATTAAAAACTCTTGAAACGCATTTACATATACCTACTGCGGCCCAGGTCCTAGTGCTCACATTGTTATATGTGGCCCTTGAACAGTAAAGTGTGACGACCGCTGCTATAGAGGGACAGAAGACTCACTTTCTACACTACCGCATTAAAATATCAATCTATAAAGTATTACACAGGGAATTTATTAAATTCCCGGTTTAATACTTTTTAGTTATAATCGCGAAAATCTAAAAAAATATCAATCTTCCCTTAAAATTACCGCGCACTTGCAAGCTTTACCCCGATCGCGAGGTGATCTCACTCGATTAGTTATCGATAGTGCATTAATCGTCATCGTTATTAAGCTTCGATAGTATTGATGCGAGTATTGACGTCCATGATAGATAGTGATTGCCTACCCCCTCTAAATACTTAATGGAACTTATTTACAATGATAAGTTCTGCTTTAAATTAAACATCAAAACCTTAAACATTGTTATTATAATTCTTTTTTGTTAATAAATAAATATGTATGTATTTCTTTAAATTTACTGACATTTTGACATTTTGTATTTTCATTATTTTCTAATTTATTGTATCAATGTTATGTTATTAGTTATTATTTAATTGTTAGTAGATAATTATTATTTAATTAATGTGATTTCTATTTAATTTCATTTTCATTCCAAGAAAGGGCAAATTGTAAGCTCAGTAATGGGCAGGACTCGGAGGGTGTGTTTTTAATATTTTAATCTTTATATGTACCCGTTTCCACAATAAATAACTTACTTAATTTAACTATCTCGTTTCTGTGCTATAAGAGCGTTTTCACATTATCCGATCCTATAATGTGTCAAACGCGGACCGGACAATATGAACGACAGGTAGGTAACACATTTCATACATTTTATTTATACAGGCCAATAAACAAAAAAATAAAATACATTTTATTTACCCCGATATCGGATCGCGGCGTCCGACACTGATATCGGATAGGATAGGATAATGTGAAAACGCTGTAACACTAAAAAAAAAAATTTAAAGGGACACAAATATCAAAACCACATAGTGAATCCTATCCTGTAAGAAGAACTTTGCGTTTTTAAAGACATGCACACGGTGTACGAAAACTGCCATTACCAACTATTATATTAGGTATATCAGTGCCATTCTGGTAGGTAGGTAAAGTGTGTAACCTAGTGTTATTTAAAAGATTTAATTCAAACTTACTGCTTCGAAAATACGCCCCCTTTAAGTATGCTTGAGTCACTATAAATAACATTTCATCATCGGAATGCTTAATATCACCTTTCACATCTATTGTTGTATGGAATTGAATTGGTGAAAAAGATTGGTAGCGCATTGGACACCCGCAAAACCAGAACACCGTGGAGTTCCAAGTGCGCTCACTTGACCAAACACAGCGCAGGCGTTTTTTTACGTCGGTTCTCTGTATGGCTTTGGTATCAATCCAGGCGAGCCGGCCCTTTAATGCCGAAGCGGACAAGCTTTTGGGCTCCGCACGAATCGGACGGCTGGAAACCCGAGAGCCCACGTAGCCTAGGATTACCAACGCGATGTTACCAATTGCCTCTACTGAGAATCAAACCCGAAACGTAAATGAATGGCAGCCAATATCGTTGATCTATCAGCCAAAAATGCAGGACAATTATAGTGTACAAGTGTGTGGGCAGACACACCGGGCACCACTATTATTTAACCCTTACATTACTGTATAGTGGCCCGCCCTCAATTCGTTTCGGGAAAGTAGCTCCAATGTCGACCAATAGATGACGCTGGGAGTCAAAAATAGATGATTTTTTGAGTTCCGTAGTCTACTAGGAACCCTTAAAATTTCGTCATGTCTGTCCGTTTGTCTGTTCTGGCTCGTTCTCCGCCGTTTCTGCACAGATTTCCACGAAAATTGGTGGACATACTGATAATACAAAAATTGTTTTTTTAAATTATCGAAATATAATTATTATTGAAGACACAAACTCGAATATCAATAATTTCAATATCAATTAATCAAAAATGCTATCTCCTGCAGCTGAATATTTTGTAACCTAAATCTTCGGCATGAATGGGCCGACTCGACCGAAGTGATACCACGGCCTCACAGAAGATCGGCGTGAAGCAGTGCCTGCGCTGTGTTTCGTCGAGTGAGTGAGGGCACCGGAGGCCCAAATGGAGGGAAATGGGATTAAAGGTTGGCAGCGCACTTGTGACTACTGACTGGTTGCATATGTGGCGGCGGCGCGCCGAGCGGTTTGCTCGACGGCGCGGCTGACGCTAGTCCACGGCGACGGCGGCGCGCCGGCGCGGCGCTCATATCTACTCCGGGTCCGGACACACTATGAATTTATCGGAAATCGGGTACAAATATTGACCCGACCCGGGAATCGTATCGTTTGGGTCCTCCAGGTTATATCCCCTGCACACCTGAGGCAGTCATTAGGTACTCGTACTACCTACTACCTAGATAATATGTATAATGTTGCATGCAATTTAATATGTGACGTTGTATTTGCATGTATAGCTGGAGGCACGAAAGTATAGCGATGACCGTTATTTTGCGCACTTGTAAAAAAGAAGACTTTCTATCAAAATTGGTTTCCGCGCACTCAAGGTCATAACTTCACTTTCTTGCCTCGGACTATAAGTAGGTAGGTATACCTAGTCTGCGGCATGAAACAATAGTGTTGCCCTTGAGTGTGCAGAAACCAATTTTAGTAGAAGAAAGTCAATTTTTTTCCGTAATTTTTTAAGTGCGCAAATTAACGATCATCGCTATTCTTTTATACCGCCAGCTATAGGTACCTAGTTCTTTTATTTGAGGTCTTACCTTGATAAGCAGGGTGGTTTCTTTTCTCCATGACTGCTGCTTCTAAATTGCTGCATCGTTTCGGTGAGACGGATATCCATTCAGACCAATCTAGGAGACCAGTCCAGATACATGAAGTGGATTACCACCTACTATTGCTTAGCTAATAGTTATATTATAGAAGCTGGCTTAACAGTCTATATAGGTACTGCACAGATTATTTAAATAGGAGCTAACTCGACAATCGTTGTCCACTGACTGACCCACTACTTCTGTCTGTACCCCTACCTACTCCATCAAACGAGCATGTAAATTTATTTCTGTAGCGTATTTCACTGGTCAAATATAGCCTCCTTACAACAAGCTAATTATTTATGTTCTAATTCTTGATACAAAAAACCACAATTTTCTATAATCATTGCCAGTACTGTTAGCTACACATCAGCCTAGGTTGGTACCCTGCCAAACTACCTATTTATTGACCACTTTACTTTTAAGAATAAGTTAGATCTCAAAAGAACTAAGTTATTTTGGACATTAATGGAAGATTAAGCTACATGACTTTTTAAAGAATGTTTCTATGGTGTAACTTAACATTGAGATTTTTTAGTAAAGTAGGTAAGTGAAATTACATTTTAGGAGACACGCCCTCTATAGAAGACTTGTGAACTAACTAATGAATCAAACCCGGAAAAGGAAACAAGAAGCGAAATATTTTATATCATGCCTATAAATTTGGTATGATACTTTGTCATTGTTCAAAGATAAATTTAATGATTTTGTATCAATAAGTTTTCCAACCAATTTTATTATTGCTATTTTATTACATTATGAAAGTATCTTGTATGACTGCATAACTTGTTACAATTACTGTACACGAAAATAATATCAGAATTATAATCATTTCTTTGCTCAATAATCATATTTAATAAGAAGATATTTTAAAAGCAAAGTGTTTTCGTGTATTCATTATTCTATAAATAAAAAGGAAATTTTCCAATCACAACTTCCTTTACTTCTCTACAAGTGAATTTATATTGGTATGGATGGCATGCCTTATGAATGAACTTCCTGTTTCGAACAAATTTTTTGTATTTAATAGAAAATGGACCTACTAGACCGCCAAAAAATTCATGAAATTTTTTTATTGTATTTATTAACTACATAACAATATATTTCTTTAAATTGTATAACAATTAATAATGAGATAATAACAAAAATTTATCAACGATTTATTTTCCAATATTCCTTCCTGCGAAACGTTTACGTCTAGTAGTTGGCCTGCCTGACATGTCCGGTTATTATTATTGTGTTGTTTTTATTTTACTAATGGAATTATATCAATGAGTTATATAATTATATAAACGTTTACTAAATACCAACCTATAATTTCAAGTTAGTTTTCATGTAGACAGTATTTTCTATAGTCTTACTTTTGATTTTGCTTAACATTATTTTTTATTTACTCTTATTAGAATCCAATTTGCTTTCCTGACAGTATTGCCAACACTGAGATACTACCCCCTCTCTTTCGTTTGGGCGCGTTCGCCGCGGCCGGCCGGCCCGGGCCGGTCGGTCCGCCATATTTATTTTTCGGCAAAACACAGACGCGCGCGCATCACGCCGTGGCTGAAAACAGAACTGGTGGGGCATTTTTCATTTGTTTTTATTAAGTTTTAGTTGCAATTAGTGATTATGGTGTTGTTTTTCAGTGTATTAACTATTATGTGTTTAAATTAATTCTTGGTGTATTCTTTGTGTCTAGTTTGCTGCCGCTTTCCAACTTCTGTCCATCCCATTTCGAGACTACCGAGGAGCGAGTTCTACGGCTTCAAACTAAGTAAGTAAAGATAGATACCTAACTCACTTTAATGTCTGCCCTAGACGTGAATTATACCCTTTTATATTTAATTCATTGAGAATTCATTGGATATTATGAAATGCACGCAGTGTCGTGGTGCCGGTAGATTCGTCGTCGGCGCCTCCATTTTGTTTTGTTTTGCTCCGGTTTGTTTCGAAAGATTACTAAGTTGTAATTTATTTTAGTGAAGTCCTTGGTGTTTGCACGTAACGTATTATTGATTATTTTGTGTTTATTTGCATCCGTTTTATGTGTGACTGACCCTGATCCCATTATTTTGTCTTGTTAAATTATTGGGTTAGATTCCAGTCTAACTTAGCACGTGCATCTCATTTACAGTGTGTGAAGGCTGAACGCCTCCAAGCTTCAACAATGGCATTGCTTCACGTCGCGTAGTCGATATGACTGCTAACCATCACGTCAGCGTGTGCGGGCCTTCGGTTACAGCTTCCTATACGCGCTTGCTGGAATTATCGAAGGTAAGCCAGCCTATCTATACTTTCGTATTTTTGATGTTAATCCACTCTGGTTTTTTCTCAGCATGTTTATAGTTGCGTTTAAAACCGTGGCTTCGGAGCCAATGTTGGTCCCTATTTAATTCGTCATCATCAGTTCAGCCATTAGACGTCCACTGCTGGACATAGGCCTCCCCCAAAGTTCTCCACACGGATCAGAATTGTGCATCCAAGGAATTCCCGCGACCACTTCGCAGTTAAGGCCGCGATCGCGCGATTAAATCGCAGGCCCCCCTTGGTTCATGAATTAGTATGAAGTAATTGCCATCTGACCTTCGCAATAGATCTAAGCCCTGTTCTTATCCACCAAGTCACAAATTACAAAAAAGCAGAGCAGAATACCATCGCTTATTATCAATGCTTCTCCCTGTTCTTACCTGTGGCCTGTATGGGTATCTGATATTTCATGTACCTCGATGGTCCTGCACAAAGCTTTTCAAGTAGGGTCATTTCGCCTGTTCGCGTCCATCGCCCAATTCGCGTCCATTTTGCCGATCTCCTTTTAAAAATCCTCGAAAACAAGTCAACTAACACACCAATCGAGCGAAAAATCATTCCCGCTAATACGTCAATATATAAGAGTCATGCACATATAAACAAAAGTTCTGTGCGTCCACCAATCTTGTTTAGAAAAAATAGTTAATCTCGCATGTTCATCAAGGAAGCGCACATGCACTGCTTTTTAAAAAAATAAATAGTGTGCAGTGGCATGTTTGATGGTAAGTTTTATATTGTTTTTTTGTGAATTTTTGGATAGATAGCTATTTCTACAGTTTAATGAAGAAAAAAGGTATAATGTTTATTATGAATTAGGTAATGTTTTTTATATTTAACGAATAAAATAAGGTGGACGCGAATTACTACATCGAATTTTACAAAACTTCCACTTTGCGTCCACTATGGACGCAAACTATACTTATCCTCTAATTTAATAAACCAAATTGCGTCCACTGTTTTCGTTAAATACTTGCTAATAAAAAAAATTAAAACATACTGTTTAATATTAATGATTTTTTTAAATTAAATTACCAAATGATGTGAGATGAGAATGATGAGATTTCATTAATTTTTTGTTCATTTATGATGAGTTCTTCGGATATAAGAAAGAAGAAGGAAAAGAGAGCAGAAGATAGATAGATGGATACTCTTTATTTCACAACACATTACAGAACTAAATGCTAATAGTCATTTCCAAATACAATATCGGCGGCCTTATCGCTAATAGCGATCTCTTCCAGACAACCTTTGGGTAGAGGAATAATGAAGATTAAAAGAAAGCGTTAAATGAAATTCGAGAGAAGAATAAATTAGATTATAATAGATAAAGATTAGACAAAATTGTCATATTGTTTTGTTCATTTAATATGGCCGAAAACTTATTATAATTAAGGCGGATCTTAAGCATTCCTTGCGATTTTAGGGTAAAATTAACAGAACTGTTTGTTTGGAAGACCGCCTTATTGTACTGTCTATAGCTGTTGTTTCACTCATGTACGTATTCTATTTCTGTGCAATAAAGAATATCTATCTGATTACTGTTTATTCTTTAAGTTGCAATCTTATTATTTGCCTAATTTTAAGTTACATAAACCAAAGTTGAGAAGAATTATTTTTCTTTTTTAAAGTGAAGTTTAAATGATGATAATGTTGATTTTCAATAAAAGTTTATTGTTAAATAAAGATATTGTTCAAATATAATATTTCTTTATTAATTCTTTTAAAATAAAACTCCTATATTCCCTTCCTAAGCTGCTGGACGCTAAATGGTCCACAGGTGGACGCAATTTGGATTTTTTGGACGCAAACTGGGTAAAACACCTAATTCTGAAGTTTATCTATTTAATAAGAAAACGCAAGATGTTTCTATTACAACTGAGAGTTAATCTTAAAATAGAATATATAATGAATACATTACGTCATAGAAATGAGTGCTGGGGCATTTTTATTATCGCCGACAAACTTGCCAACTGCACTAAATGGACGCGAACAGGCGAAATGACCCTATATGTAAAGCAGATTTTGACAATTTGCAATCTGTACTTTTAATTTATGTAGGTAGGTCTTTTTTCCAAGAGTATCTACCATAAAGTCTGAAGTGACTGCTTTTATAATATAAGATTTAAGTAACAAGCAGTGTTTGCTTTTTTTATTTGCAAAAGGGAATTTGCTATAAGTGCCAAATGATACTAGGTTGTAAGATTTATGTGATAACAGAAATTCACAGAAAATGTTTAATTATTTTAGCATAATTTCCAGAGGTTGAAGTGACACAAGAATTACCTAATCAGTTTGAAACTATGAATTCAAATATTATTATTTGAATGGTTTTTATATTTCACTGAATGCATCTTGTCTCCCTTGCATCACTAATAGGAATTTCGATAATTTTCCCGCTATCAGGTTATGAGTACTATTAATCTAATTTCTGCATGTGTATTCTTTACAGCTTGTCTGTACGCGATGATCCACATCTACCTAGTACCACTTCTGTAAGCCGATCCAGTATCGAGACCAGCATCAAGTTTCCTTCAATTAATGCGGACAGAACTAAGAAGTAAGTTTAGATATAAATATTTTATTAATGTATTAATTTGTAAATTCCTACAATCTATTTAATCTTCATACAATTTGAATCTTTATGTCAAAAATCATTAAGTTTCCTCTTTATAAAAGTGCCATTAAGGAGTATGAAGGAATTTGACAGATAGAAGTAACACAGTTGGTGTATTCTTAATCTTCCTATTAGTATTTTACGTGAACGATTTCAAGTAAATATCTAGGTAGTTGATTTTATCAGTTAGCAGTTATTATTAATATTTATTAACTAAGTATTTTTTGCCATGAATTGGGGAAAAGGCATCTGGGGACACTAAACGTATTTGACGTAATACACATACCTACGTTTAGACTTCAAATAGTTTAAAAATAAAATAAAAAAATACTACTAGGTAGCTAGATTACTAAAATATTCAAATTATTTAAAAACTAGTAGCCCGCCCTCACTTCGCTTCGGGACCGTAATTCAGAAATGAACCAATAGATGGCGCTGTGCTCAATTACATCGCGCAAGCGTTTCGTGTTTTCCGTTTACCTATAAGCCTTGTCGTTGTCTATAGAAGTTATCTCTTCATAAATAGTATAGATTTGTTCCTATCAAAGATGGATTTAAATATTTTATTTGTTTGGTTCCCATAGCTAGATCGGAATACGGTGCTTAAGCTACTTAGTACGGAGCAGTCTTTTAGTAAAATCACTCGGAAGCGGACCTCAGGGATTAGCATAAGCCTAACGAGGGTGGACCCCTTCCCGCGCCACGCGTAGCCCTTTATTGGACAGAATCATATAGATTCTCTTGAATAGAAGTGAAGAGTCACAACACTTTGATCTCCATTTTTTCCAGTGCGGTATGAAGTATGTCATAGAACAAATTCGTAACCCTTAACACTGCCTACCTTGCACTAAAC
Source organism: Cnaphalocrocis medinalis (assembly GCA_014851415.1). NCBI lineage: Eukaryota > Metazoa > Arthropoda > Insecta > Lepidoptera > Crambidae > Cnaphalocrocis > Cnaphalocrocis medinalis. The sequence goes on from CM026303.1 coordinate 800,986, forward strand.
TGACCAGTACATTATCGCCTGATAATTCCTTAATAGCAATCGCAAAAGTTTGAGCCAAGAGTTTATCAGGCGTTATATAAAAATTTAAAATGCCAATTTCTCAAAAAAGGTGGTCTTCGAAATTCGGTGATTTTTTTTTTGTGAGTAAAATAAGGTCTTTTATAACATGCAATTATAAGTGATTGCGCAAAACGTACAACTTTATTTAAAAAAAATAAAAACATAAAACCAGGTTTTCTACATTTTCTCCGGATCTGCTTAGTTTTAGAATTTAATTTATAGCTCAAAAAAAGGGAAATTGTGTGCTTTATTACTCGCACAAGCCAATTTTGTTCCAACTTCCACAAAAGATCAGAAAAAAAAACGTATTTTAATACACACAAAAAAAGCCAATTTAATTTTTTTTTTCTCGAAAACTATTTAAGATAGACCATGGGTTTCTTTTAGGAACTTACTTAAATTTACTTGATAAATCATGTTATCTATTCACCAAAAAATTTCCGCTTCCAAGTGATTTTAAAAGACTGCGGTCAGACTAGAATTTTCATATGTCCAGAAATTATTTTTTATATCTACAACAGAAAAAATATTTCATTTTAATCTAATAATATATTTATTAAGGAATTCTTTTACTAAATCTCTTTATGTACTTTTTGTTTGAAAAAATCATACTGTTTCTTAATCTTCTTTAGCAACCCAGGAATACCATGTAAAACTAAAAATGTAACATATTTTATTATTTGACAGTATAGGGTATTTGACAAAATTTTTTTATGTGTTTAATCAAAGACCTCTCAATTTAAGAAACATCACTGAAAGAATTACTCGATTCTGATTTGAATTACCTGAGATATCATAACTTTAAGAGCACATATTTTAGGCAAGCCCAAAAACGCTCTATTCAAATGGCTACAGGCGAGTGACGTCACATGCCCGTATCCTGTATGCGCGTCTAGTAAATTTTGTTTGGTAGCTATATCAAATGTTTCGTTTAAGTAAATGGTTTTATAATAAAAGTTGGTGGAAAATGTACGGGTAGTTCAATAATATAATTATTTTTTTAAATTGTAATACTTTAAAATGGACTTGCCCATGAAACTTTGAATGCTCATAAAACCAGCTAGACGTTATATTTTTAACTGAAAATTTTGGCCATTGGTTCTTATTTACCAGTATTTTGGAAAAGTATAAATATTTTTTACTAAATCGAGATTAGTCAAATACCCTATTGTGGACAACTATCCAAAACATAAGCTAAAAATTGTGATAAAAAACTTACGTGACATTTATAAAAGATCTGATAGATTTATTATCGAGCACTACTATTTGGTAAAAAAAAACCCTAGTGATATTGGCATGGCAATTTCTTTTTTTTTATGTATAAAAAAAATGTAGCCGACTGATCGCCTGATGGTAGGCGATTGCCGTCGCCCATAAACACCTGCTACACCAGTGGAGTCACAAGTGCACTGCCTACCTTTTAACCCCGACTCCCTAGATTTGGCCTCCGGTACCCTCGCCCACTGTGGGAAATACAGGGAAGGCACTGCTTGACGCCGGTCTTTCTTGATTGACCAGGGTCAGGAGCGTTAGGGAATAGTGGGAGAATTAATGTTGGCTCTCTGAGCGATGCTGGCTCAGTGTAAACATGCTTTCCACACGGAAGGTCGTAAGCCTACTTAGGTTTTAATCCCAGCACGCACCTCTCGGTTTTTAATAACTTGGCCGGTAAGCCTTCGCGATGACGAAACGTATCGGATAATTGAAGAAATGGCACATAAAGGAGAGGGATTCGTGGAGTCTAGTATTTGTTTAGTTTTTTGGATTTAAGTACTGGATAAGACCTGAAGTCAAAAAATCTGTTTTCACTAGAATTTATCGTTTGATCTAGCATTAATTTTCAACGATTAATCAGCACTTGCTAATTAGACCATTATCTACTGATGAGTTTTTAAACTAGAATTTTAAAATTCTTGTCTGTTCACAGCGCGGCATTGTTCTGCTGAGCTGAGGTCCTGAGCACACAGAAAGAAAGATTTTGTGCTGCAGCAGCTGCTCCCAGGATAGTAGTGGGTGAGTGAGACCAATATAACTATTAAACTTAAGTGAGTAACTACTCGACTGTTAGCTGTTTAACGCGTCAATTGCATATTTTATTTTTTGTGTAAAATTTTTGGAATTTCGGTTTTATTATGTGTTATTATTATAGTATTTTTCATACTGAAATGAACTTACTACTTTCATCACTATTTTTTTCCCCGAGTCATTCGCGTCGTGTTGCATCCGGTTTACAGCAACTTACTCGAAGGCATCTAGCCCCAATTTTATAAGCCACTAGTCTACACGAAGGCTGTAAGCCTAATATGTTTCTTAAAATACTACGGTCAGGTGTCGCGTTTATGTTTTGCGATTTTTACTCGCTTAGATCAAGTTTCGGTTAAGAAACAAGCGCAAGTGTACTACGCGGCATCAGTTCCACGCATGCACTTGATTTTGCGTCACAGAGGAACAATAAAAAGAAGAAATTAAGAACTTCTGGAAGAGTAACTTCGACAGAAAAAGAAAGATCAAACAGTGGGTCTACAACCCCCATGTTTCTTAACGACGCTTCGTCTGATACGATCGGGCTCTAGCAGTCCATGTTTCTTAAAGATTCTATCGTCTAATTAGAGGCCCAGTGCCCAATGTTTCTTAAGGACGCTTCGTCTGATACGATCGGGCTCTAGCAGTCCATGTTTCTTAAAGATTCTATCGTCTAATTAGAGGCCCAGTGCCCAATGTTTCTTAACGACGCTTCGTCTGATACGATCGGGCTCTAGCAGTCCATGTTTCTTAAAGATTCTATCGTCTAATTAGAGGCCCAGTGCCCAATGTTTCTTAACGACGCTTCGTCTGATACGATCGGGCTCTTGCAGTCCATGTTTCTTAAAGATTCTATCGTCTAATTAGAGGCCCAGTGCCCAATGTTTCTTAACGACGCTTCGTCTGATACGATCGGGCTCTTGCAGTCCATGTTCCTTAAAGATTCTATCGTCTAATTAGAGGCCCAGTGCCCAATGTTTCTTAACAACGCTTCGTCTGATACGATCGGGCTCTTGCAGTCCATGTTTCTTAAAGAACTATTGTCTTAGTGAAGGGTCGTAGGCCTCAAGTTTCTTACAAGATAACTTACACGTCGAGTTCAATTAAAAAGATGTGCGCAAAAGTTGACTTTCATTTATTTTCCTGTCCTTAATCTGTTATTTTTTTCTCTACAAGTAGGTACAAATGTGTATAATTATGTACTTATGTTTTGTGTTTTAAGTAACACTGGCAGGTGCTAGAAAGTGTATTGGTGTTCGGCAGCTGTTTTTAAATTGCGTGTTTTGGATCCGGATGTGTGATGCAAGCGGAAACCGATTTAGAAGGTGAGTTGTAATTTTTAAATTATATTATCTTGCTGTTGAATAACATAAGGGACACCGCAACATGTTCGAGACAAGAGTCGCCGATGAGATGCCGGAATAGTAATGGTAAGCAATCACCACCGCCCATGCAACGTCTGCGAGAGTCGCTGATGCGTTGCCGGAATGGTGGGAAGTGGTAAGCAATCTCCACCGCCCATGCAACGTCTGCGAGACCAGAGTCGCTGATGCGTTGCCGGAATGGTAAATGGTAAGCAATCACCACCGCCCATGCAACGTCTGCGAGACCCGAGTCGCTGACGCGTTGCCGGAATGGTAAATGGTAAGCAATCACCACCGCCCATGCAACATCTGCGAGAGTCGCTAATGCGTTGCCGGAATGGTGGGAAGTAGTAAGCAATCACCACCGCCCATGCAACGTCTGCGAGACCAGAGTCGCTGATGCGTTGCCGGAATGGTAAATGGTAAGCAATCACCACCGCCCATGCAACGTCTGCGAGAACAGAGTCGCTGATGCGTTGCTGGAATGGTAAATGGTAAGCAATCACCACCGCCCATGCAACATCTGCGAGAGTCGCTGATGCGTTGCCGGAATGGTGGGAAGTGGTAAGCAATCACCACCGCCCATGCAACGTCTGCGAGACCTGAGTCGCTGATGCGTTGCTGGAATGGTAAATGTTAAGCAATCACCACCGCCCATGCAACATCTGCGAGAGTCGCTGATGCGTTGCCGGAATGGTGGGAAGTGGTAAGCAATCACCACCGCCCATGCAACGTCTGCGAGACCTGAGTCGCTGATGCGTTGCTGGAATGGTAAATGGTAAGCAATCACCACCGCCCATGCAACATCTGCGAGAGTCGCTGATGCGTTGCCGGAATGGTGGGAAGTGGTAAGCAATCACCACCGCCCATGCAACGTCTGCGAGACCTGAGTCGCTGATGCGTTGCTGGAATGGTAAATGGTAAGCAATCACCACCGCCCATGCAACATCTGCGAGAGTCGCTGATGCGTTGCCGGAATGGTAGTGGTAAGCAATCACCACCGCCCATGCAACGTCTGCGAGACCAGAGTCGCTGATGCGTTGCCGGAATGGTAATGGTAAGCAATCACCACCGCCCATGCAACATCTGCGAGAGTCGCTGATGCGTTGCCGGAATGGTGGGAAGTGGTAAGCAATCACCACCGCCCATGCAACGTCTGCGACACCTGAGTCGCTGATGCGTTGCTGGAATGGTAAATGGTAAGCAATCACCACCGCCCATGCAACATCTGCGAGAGTCGCTGATGCGTTGCCGGAATGGTGGGAAGTGGTAAGCAATCACCACCGCCCATGCAACGTCTGCGAGACCAGAGTCGCTGATGCGTTGCCGGAATGGTAAATGGTAAGCAATCACCACCGCCCATGCAACATCTGCGAGAGTCGCTGATGCGTTGCCGGAATGGTGGGAAGTGGTAAGCAATCACCACCGCCCATGCAACGTCTGCGAGACCAGAGTCGCTGATGCGTTGCCGGAATGGTGGGAAGTGGTAAGCAATCACCACCGCCCATGCAACGTCTGCGAGACCTGAGTCGCTGATGCGTTGCTGGAATGGTAAATGGTAAGCAATCACCACCGCCCATGCAACATCTGCGAGAGTCGCTGATGCGTTGCCGGAATGGTGGGAAGTGGTAAGCAATCACCACCGCCCATGCAACGTCTGCGAGACCAGAGTCGCTGATGCGTTGCCGGAATGGTAAATGGTAAGCAATCACCACCGCCCATGCAACATCTGCGAGAGTCGCTGATGCGTTGCCGGAATGGTGGGAAGTGGTAAGCAATCACCACCGCCCATGCAACGTCTGCGAGACCAGAGTCGCTGATGCGTTGCCGGAATGGTAAATGGTAAGCAATCACCACCGCCCATGCAACATCTGCGAGAGTCGCTGATGCGTTGCCGGAATGGTGGGAAGTGGTAAGCAATCACCACCGCCCATGCAACGTCTGCGAGACCTGAGTCGCTGATGCGTTGCCGGAATGGTGGGAAGTGGTAAGCAATCACCACCGCCCATGCAACGTCTGCGAGACCTGAGTCGCTGATGCGTTGCTGGAATGGTAAATGGTAAGCAATCACCACCGCCCATGCAACGTCTGCGAGACCAGAGTCGCTGACGCGTTGCCGGAATGGTAATGGTAAGCAATCACCACCGTCCATGCCACGTCTGCGAGATAAAAAGTCGCTGATGCGTTGCCGGAATGGTGGGTACTGGTAAGCAATCACCACCACCCATGTAACGTCTGCGAGACCTGAGATTCTGATGCGTTGCCGGAATTGTAATGGTAAGCAATCACCACCGTCCATGCAATTTCTGCGAGATAAAAGTCGCTGATGCGCTGCCGGAATGGTAATGGTAAGCAATCACTACTCATGAGCATCTTCGAGATCAGTGGAGTGGCTGATTCGTTGCCAAAATGGTATTTTAGAAGATCACCCATGAACATTTGCGCGATACTGACATAATTATTATGCGATGCTGAGGCCACCCAGTGCGAACAAATCCTCTGATAAGTGAGATCGCTATGACACTTCCAGGAACAGGGCTGACGTCAACAGCCAGAGGATGAGTAGAGCCGTCAGATACCTTGGACCGAAAGAGTCCTCAGCGTAGATATAGGACTCTACCTTTCATTGTTATTATGTATTTATCATATTATTCAACTTACTTTTTTGTTTCCAGATAAGAAGACGGGTTTAGCTGAGCATATCGTCATCATGCTCCTTGCAGTCTGGTTTTTCGTTTGCCACACTGCGTGCCTGGAACAACACTGACCGTCTGAAAACGAGGTAAGAATTTTTAATTTTATTGAGAGTGCCAAGTGTAATACGCCCCGTTGATCTAGTGGTTTTAGTTCCGGGTCGTGTTCTCGGGGTCCCGGGTCGAGCAAAAAAGTATGTTTCAAACTTTTCGATCATAGCTCTGGTTTGTGATCACCAATTCGCATGGGGCAAGCGTGGTGATTAAATAAGCCCAATCCCATCTTAGTAGAGATGACTTAATTTCTATGATAAACTCATTTGCCTTGCAGTGGGACAGTTTACAGGCTGATACTCAGTATAATACGTCTGTATAATATTCATAGTCTGACTTGACTTAAGTTTAGTGTCTACACTCGACATGCGCGATGTTTTTTGAGATTTAGGAGAACTATTTTTTGTGTTAACCTCACTCTTTTCCTTCCAGAAAAGAAGTCCAGAATCCTTGGCTTGAGCTGAGCAGACGTCATCATCATCTCTGCTGTGGCAGGCGGGTTGCTTGTCTGCTGCACCGCGTGCCTGGCTTAACATTAACTGCCTGAAAACGAGGTAAGACTTTTTTGTACTTCCCAAAACAATGTGAATTGTTAGACGATAAAAGGGGTATCAGACACCTGAAAGCTTAATGGAAAGATAACCTTAGCGAAATAGTACTCGCGGACCACAAACGAAACGGAATATCCACAGCTTGATTCTGCATAATTTATCTTTTAAAGCACTTTGTCCTACAACATGATAAATACTTCTCTAATCATCCCACTATTGTCCTTAAACCTACTGATAGTATCTTAAGTAGAATGTTAAAAATTGCGTATATGTTCACAGTGCAACATTGTTCGGCTAAGCTGAGTTCCTGAGCATCCAGAAAGTATAATTTTGTGCTGCAGCCACTGTTCAGGATAGTGGGTGAGTGAGACCAATATAGTTAAATCATTACTATTAATATTTTATCTAATGAGTATCAGAAGAGCAATTAATCGGCTGTTCGCGTGGCGTCTATCTCATTTATTTATTGCATTTGATTTTAAAACATGCGGTTTATTATGTGGTCGCAGCATTTTCGTACTTAGACGAAATTACGGCTTTCGTCTCTATTTTTATTCCGAGTCTGCACGTCAAGTTGTATTCGGCATACAGCAACTTACTCGAAAGCATCCAGCCCCATTTTTCATAAGCCTCTAGTCTATGTATGTACACGAGGGCTGTAAACCAAATATTCTTTCTTAAAATACAATGATCAAGTGTCGCATTAATACTGTGTGGGGTTAATTAAGTTTCTGTAACGAAACAAGCGCTAGTGTACCAAGCGGCATCAGTTCGACGCATTCTCTTCATTTTGCGTCGCAGAGGAATACGATAAAGAAGAAAAAACTTGTCGAAGAAGAGTAACTCCGACAGAAACAGCAAGATCAAAGAGTGGGTCTACAGCCCCCATGTTTCTTAACGACGCATCGTCACGATCGGGCTCTAGCAGTCCATGTTTCTTAAAGATTCTATCGTCTAATTAGAGGCCCAGTGCCCAATCTAACTAAGTGAAGGGCCGTAGGCCCCAAGTTTCTTACAAGATACTTGCACGTCGAGTTCAATAAAAAAAATGTGCGCAGAGGTTGACTTTCATTTATTTTCCTGTCCTTACCTGTTTTTTTTTCTCTACAAGGTACAAAATATGTGTATACTTATGTTTTGTGTCTATAGTAACACTGGCAGATGCTAGAAAATGTAGTGGTGTTCGGCAGCTGTTTTTAAATGTTGCGTGATTTGGACCCGGATGTGTGATGCGAGTGGAAACCGATTTAGAGGTGAGTTTTGTTTTCTTTTAATTATATTATCTTGCTGGTGAATGACAAAAAAAGACGCCGCAACATGTGCGAGACAAGAGTCGCTGATGAGATGCCGCGGCCGGAATGGTAATGGTAAGCACCGTCCTTGCAACGTCTGCGATAACTGAGTCGCTGATGCGTTGCCGGAATGGTAAGCAATCACCACCGTCCTTGCAACGTCTGCGAGAACTGAGTCGCTGATGCGTTGCCGGAATGGTAAGCAATCACCACCGTCCAAGCAACGTCTGTGAGACCAGAGTCGCTGATGCGTTGCCGGAATGGTAAATGGTAAGCAATCACCACCGTCCAAGCAACGTCTGTGAGACCAGAGTCGCTGATGCGTTGCCGGAATGGTAAATGGTAAGCAATCACCACCGTCCAAGCAACGTCTGCGAGACCAGAGTCGCTGATGCGTTGCCGGAATGGTAAATGGTAAGCAATCACCACCGTCCAAGCAACGTCTGTGAGACCAGAGTCGCTGATGCGTTGCCGGAATGGTAAATGGTAAGCAATCTCCACCGTCCAAGCAACGTCTGCGAGACCAGAGTCGCTGATGCGTTGCCGGAATGGTAAATGGTAAGCAATCTCCACCGTCCAAGCAACGTCTGCGAGACCAGAGTCGCTGATGCGTTGCCGGAATGGTAAATGGTAAGCAATCTCCACCGTCCAAGCAACGTCTGCGAGACCAGAGTCGCTGATGCGTTGCCGGAATGGTAAATGGTAAGCAATCACCACCGTCCATGCAACGTCTGCGAGACCTGAGTCGCTGATGCGTTGCCGGAATGGTAAATGGTAAGCAATCACCACCGTCCATGCAACGTCTGCGAGACCAGAGTCGCTGATGCGTTGCCGGAATGGTAAATGGTAAGCAATCACCACCGTCCATGCAACGTCTGCGAGACCAGAGTCGCTGATGCGTTGCCGGAATGGTAAATGGTAAGCAATCACCACCGTCCATGCAACGTCTGCGAGACCAGAGTGGCTGATTCGTTGCCAAAATGGTATTTTTAGGTCTCCCATGAACATTTGCGAGATACTGACTTAATATGTATTTATCATGGTATTCAACTCACTTTTTGTTTTCAGGTTTAGCTGAGCATACACCGTCATCATGCTCCTTTGGCAGTCTGGTTTTCCGCTTTCGTTTGCCATACTGCGTGTCTGGGACAACACTGACCGTCTGGAAACGAGGTAAGAATTAAAAATTGTATTAAGAGTACTAAGTGTAAAACGCCCCGTTGATCTATTGGTTTTAGTTCCGGGTCGTGTTCTCGGGTTCCCGGGTCAAGCAGAAGTGTTTCGAATTTTTCGAACATAGCTCTGGTTTGTGATCACCAATCTGCATTAGGCAAGCGTGGTGATCAGATAAGCCCAATCCCATCATAGTAGAAATGGCTTGATTTCTATCATAAAGGCCTTTGCCCTGCAGTGGGACAGTTTACAGGCTGATACTCAGTATAATACGTCTGTATTATATTGACTTTACTTCAGTTTAGTATCGACGCTCGACATGCGCGATGTTTATTGAGATTTATTAAAACTATTTTTTGTTTAACTCACTCTTTTCCTTCCAGAAAAGAAGACCAGAAGCCTTGGCTTGAGCTGAGCAGACGTCATCATCATCTCTGCTGTGGCATGCGGGTTGGTCTGCTGCACCGCGTGGCTGGCTCAACACTAACCGCCTGAAAACGAGGTAAGACTTTTTTGTACTTCCCTTTTGGGTTTTGAGACAAAGCAATGTGAATTGTTAGACAATAAGGGGTATCAAACTCCTGAAAGCTTCATGGAAAGATAACCGTAGCGAAATAGTACTCGCAGACCACAAACGAAGCTGAATATTAACAGCTTGATTCTGCATAATTGATCTTATAAAGAACGTTGTCTTACAATATGATAAATACTTAACAAATCATCCCATTGTCCTTAGTTCCTAAACCTACTGATGTGCGTTTATTTAGTAGAATTTTAAAATCTTGCGTGGTTGTTCACAGCGCAACATTATTCGACTGAGCTGAGGTCCTGAGCACCTAGAAAGTATAATTTTGTGCTGCAGCCACTGTCCAGGATAGTGGGTGAGTGAGACTAATATAGTTAGATCATTACTATTAATATTACATCTAATGAGTATCAGAAGAGTAATTAATCGGCTGTTCGCGTCGCGTCTATCTCATTTATTTATTGCATTTGATTTTAAAACATGCGGTTTTATTATGTTGTCGCAGCGTTTTCGTACTCAGACGAAATTACAGCTGTCGTCTACAGCAACTTACTCGAAAGCATCTAGCCCCATTTTTTATAAGCCTCAAGTCTACACGAGGGCTTTAAGCCTAATAATGTTTCTTAAAATACCATGATCAAGTGTCGCATTTATACTGTGGGGTTCCCGCTTAGACAAGTTTCTGTTAAGAAACTAGCGCTAGTGTACTAAGCGGCATCAGTTCGACGCATTCTCTTCATTTTGCGTCGCAGAGGAATATGATAAAGAAGAAAAAACTTGTCGAAGAAGAGTAACTCCGACAGAAACAGCAAGATCAAAAAGAATGGGTCTACAGCTACAGCCCCCATGTTTCTTAACGACGCACCGTCACAATCGGGCTCTAGCAGTCCATGTTTCTTAAAGATTCTATCGTCTAATTAGAGGCCCAGTGCCCAATGTTTCTTAACGACGCTTCGTCTGATACGATCGGGCTCCAGCAGTCCATGTTTCTTAAAGAACTATTGTCAAACTAAGTGAAGGGCCGTAGGCCCCAAGTTTCTTACAAGATACTTACACGTAGAGTTTAATTAAAAAAATGTGCGCAGATGTTGTCTTTCATTTATTATCCTGTCCTTACCTGTTTTTTTTTCTCTACAAGGTACAAAATATGTGTATACTTATGTTTTGTGTCTATAGTAACACTGGCAGATGCTAGAAAAAGTAGTGGTGTTCGGCAGCTGTTTTTAAATGTTGCGTAATTTGGATCCGGATGTGTGATGAGAGTAGAAACCGATTAAGAGGTGAGTTATGTTTTTTTTTTAAATTATATTATCTTGTTGGTGAAGGTCAAAAGGGACGCCGCAACATGTGCGAGACTAGAGTCCCTGATGAGGCCGGAATGATACTGGTAAGCAATCACCACCGCCCATGCAACGTCAGAGTCGCTGATGCGTTGCCGGAATAGTACTGGTAAGCAATCACCACCGCCCATGCAACGTCTGCGAGACAAGAGTCGCTGATGCGTTGCTGGTATGGTACTGGTAAGCAATCACCACCGCCCATACAACGTCTGCGAGACAAGTGTCGCTGATGCGTTGCCGGAATGGTACTGGTAAGCAATCACCACCGCCCATGCAACGTCAGAGTCGCTGATGCGTTGCCGGAATGGTACTGGTAAGCAATCACCACCGCCCATACAACGTCTGCGAGACAAGAGTCGCTGATGCGTTGCTGGAATGGCATTACTAAACGATCATCACCACTCATGAACATCTTCGAGATCAGAGCATTGGCTGATTCGTTGGCGATACTGACAATTATTATGCTATGCTGAGGCCACCCAACCCAGTGCGTACAAATCCTCTCGATTAGTGAGATCGCTCAGTTACCATGGACCGAAAGAGAGTCCATAGCGTAGAAATAGGACTCTCTTTCATTGTAATTATTTATTTATCATAGTATTGAACTTACTTTTTTGTTTTCAGAATAGAAGACCGGTTTAGCTGGGCGCACTGCGTGACTGGACTGACACTGGCTGGTGGCTTGAAAACGAGGTAAGTCTTAAATTTTTTGCTCCGTTGATCGTGGTTTTAGTCCGGTCGTGTTCTCTAGGTGGAGCAAAATTTTTTCAAATTTTTCGAACATACCTCGGGTTTCTGATCACTAATGCGCATTAGGCAAGCGTGGTGATTAGGTAAGCCCCAATCCCTTCATAGTAGAGATGACTTGATTTCTATGATAAATGCCTTTTGCCCTGCAGTGGGTATACAGGCTGGTACTCTGTATAATACATCATATGATATTCATAGTTTGACAGTTGACTAGACTTAAGTTTAGTATCGAGACTCAACATGCGCGATGTTTTTTGAGATTTAGTGAAACTATTTTTTTGTGTAAGTTTAACTCACTCTTTTACTTCCAGAGCCTTGGCTTGAGCTGAGCAGACGTCATCATCATCTCTGCTGTGGCAGGCGGGTTGCTTGTCTGCTGTACCGCGTGGCTGACTCAACATTAACTGCCAGAAAACGAGGTAAGAATTTTTGTATTCCCCTTTTTTGTTTTGAGACAAAGCAATGTGAATTGTTAGACGATGAGACACCTGAAAGCTTCATGGAAAGATAACCGTAGCGAAATAGTACTCGTGGACACAAACAAAGCGGAATATCCTCTGCTTGATTCTGCATAATTCATCTTCGAAAGCACTTCGTCTTACAACATAATAAATACTTCTCTAATCATCCCATTGTCCTTAAACCTACTGATAGTATCTTAAGTAGAATTTCAAAAATTGCGTATATGTTCACAGTGCAACATTGTTCGGCTAAGCTGAGTTCCTGAGCATCCAGAAAGTATAATTTTGTGCTGCAGCCACTGTCCAGGATAGTGGGTGAGTGAGACCAATATAGTTAAATCATTACTATTAATATTTTATCTAATGAGTATCAGAAGAGTAATTAATCGGCTGTTCGCGTGGCGTCTATCTCATTTTTAAAACATGCGGTTTATTATGTGGTCGCAGCATTTTCGTACTTAGACGAAATTACGGCTTTCGTCTCTATTTTTATTCCGAGTCTGCACGTCAAGTTGTATTCGGCATACAGCAACTTACTCGAAAGCATCCAGCCCCATTTTTCATAAGCCTCTAGTCTATGTATGTACACGAGGGCTGTAAACCAAATATTCTTTCTTAAATACAATGACCAAGTGTCGCATTAATACTGTGTGGGGTTAATTAAGTTTCTGTAACGAAACAAGCGCTAGTGTACCAAGCGGCATCAGTTCGACGCATTCTCTTCACTTTTGCGTCGCAGAGGAATACGATAAAGAAGAAAAAACTTGTCGAAGAAGAGTAACTCCGACAGAAACAGCAGATCAAGAGTGGGTCTACGGCCCCCATGTTTCTTAACGACGCATCGTCACGGTCGGGCTCTAGCAGTCCATGTTTCTTAAAGATTCTATCGTCTAATTAGAGGCCCAGTGCCCAATGTTTCTTTATGACGCTTCGTGCGAGACAAGAGTCGCTGATGAGATGCCGCGGCCGGAATGGTAATGGTAAGCACCGTCCTTGCAACGTCTGCGAGACCTGAGTCGCTGATGCGTTGCCGGATTGGTAAATGGTAAGCAATCACCACCGTCCAAGCAACGTCTGCGAGACCAGAGTCGCTGATGCGTTGCCGGAATGGTAAATGGTAAGCAATCACCACCGTCCAAGCAACGTCTGCGAGACCAGAGTCTCTGATGCGTTGCCGGAATGATAAGCAATCACCACCGCCCATGCAACGTCTGCGAGACCAGAGTCGCTGATACGTTGCCGGAATGATACTGGTAAGCGATCATCACCACTCGCGAGCATCTTCGAGATCAGTGGAGTGGCTGATTCGTTGCCAAAATGGTATTTTTAGAAGGTCTCCCATGAACATTTGCGAGATACTGACTTAATTATTATGCGATGCTGAGGCCACCCAGTGCGAACAAATCCTCAGATACGTGAGATCGCTATGACACTTCCAGGAACAGGGCTGACGTCAACAGCCAGAGGATGAGTAGAGCCGTCAGATACCTTGGACCGAAAGAGTCCTCAGCGTAGATATAGGACTCTACCTTTCATTGTTATTATGTATTTATCATGGTATTCAACTCACTTTTTTGTTTTCAGGTTTAGCTGAGCATACACCGTCATCATGCTCCTTTGGCAGTCTGGTTTTCCGCTTTCGTTTGCCATACTGCGTGTCTGGGACAACACTGACCGTCTGGAAACGAGGTAAGAATTAAAAATTGTATTAAGAGTACTAAGTGTAAAACGCCCCGTTGATCTGTTGGTTTTAGTTCCGGGTCGTGTTCTCGGGTTCCCGGGTCAAGCAGAAGTGTTTCGAATTTTTCGAACATAGCTCTGGTTTGTGATCGTCACCAATCTGCATAAGGCAAGCGTGGTGATCAGATAAGCCCAATCCCATCATAGTAGAAATGGCTTGATTTCTATCATAAAGGCCTTTGCCCTGCAGTGGGACAGTTTACAGGCTGATACTCAGTATAATACATCTGTATTATATTGACTTTACTTCAGTTTAGTATCGACGCTCGACATGCGCGATGTTTATTGAGATTTATTAAAACTATTTTTTGTTTAACTCACTCTTTTCCTTCCAGAAAAGAAGACCAGAAGCCTTGGCTTGAGCTGAGCAGACCTCATCACCATCACTCCTGTGGCAGGCGGGTTGCTTGTCTGCTGCACCGCGAGGCTGGTTCAACGCTAACCGCCTGAAAACGAGGTAAGACTTTTTGTATTCTCTTTTTTTGCTTTGAGACAAAGCAATGTGAATTGTTAGACAATAAGGGGTATCAGACACCTGAAAGCTTAATGGAAAGATATCCGTAGCGAAATAGTACTCGCGGACCACAAACGAAGCTGAATATTACAGCTTTATTCTGTATAATTAATCTTATATACCACTTCGTCTTACAATATGATAAATACTTAACAAATCATCCCATTGTCCTTAGTTCCTAAACCTACTGATGTGCGTATATTTAGTAGAATTTTAAAATCTTGCGTGTATGTTCACAGCGCAACATTATTCGACTGAGCTGAGGTCCTGAGCACCTAGAAAGTATAATTTTGTGCTGCAGCCACTGTCCAGGATAGTGGGTGAGTGAGACTAATATAGTTAGATCATTACTATTATATCTAATGAGCATCAGAAGAGTAATTAATCAGCTGTTCGCGTCGCCTCTATCTCATTTATTTATTGCATTTAATTTTAAAACGTGCGGTTTAATTATGTTGTCGCAGCTTTTTCGTACTCAAACGAATTCACGGCTTTCGTCTCTTTTTACACGAGGCCTGTAAGCCTCATAGGTTTCCTAAAATATTATGGTCAAGTGTCGCATTATTATACCCTAGGATTCCCGCTTAGATAAAGATTTCGTTAAGAAACAAGCGCAAGTGTACTAAGCGGCATCAGTTCGACGCATTCTCATAATTTTGCGTCGCAGAGGAACACCATAAAGAAGAAAAAATACTTGTCGAAGAAGAGTTACTCCGACAGATACAGCAAGATTAAAGAGTGGGTGGGTCTACAGCCCCCATGTTTCTTAACGACGCTTCGTCTGATACGATCGGGCTCTAGCAGTCCATGTTTCTTAAAGATTCTATCGTCTTATTAGAGGGGCAAGTGTAGGGCCGTAGGCCCCAAGTTTCTTAAAAGATACTTACACGTCGAGTTCAATTAAAACGATATGCGCAAAAGTTGACATTCATTTTTTTTTCTATCTGCAAGTAGGTACCTTACGAATGTGTATAGGGTTGTTTTGTGTTTAAAGTAACGCTGGTAAAGGTGCTAGAAAATGTACTGATGTTCGGCAGCTGTTCATGTTGCGTGATTTGGATCCAGATGTGTGATGCGAGTGGAAACCGATTTAGAGGTGAGTTTTGTGTTCTTTTAATTACTTTATCTTGCTGGTGAATGACAAAAAGAACGTCGCAACATGTGTGAGACTTGGGAGTCGCTGATGCGTTAGCGGAATGGTGTGTACTGGTAAGCAATCACCACCGCTTACGGAGCGTCTGCAAGACAATAGCCGCTGATGCGTTGTCGGAATGGTACTGGTAAGCCATCACCACCGCCTACGGAGCGTGTCTGCAAGACAAAAGGCGCTGATGCGTTGTTGGAATGGTAAGCAATCACCACCGCCCATGCAAAGTCTGCGAGGCAAGAATCGCTGATGCGTTGCCGGAACGGTGGGGATACTGGTAAGCAATCACCACCTACCATGCAACGTCTGCGAGACTAGAGTCGCTGATGCGTTGCCGGAATGGTGGGGACTGGTAAGCAATCACCACCTACCATGCAACGTCTGCGAGAAGAGAGTCGCTGATGCGTTGCCGGAATGGTACTGGTAAGCATTCACCACCGCCCATGCAACGTCTGCGGGAAGAGAGTCGCTGATGCGTTGCCGGAATGGTACTGGTAAGCATTCACCACCGCCCATGCAACGTCTGCGAGAAGAGAGTCGCTGATGCGTTGCCGGAACGGTGGGTACTGGTAAGCAATCACCACCTACCATGCAACGTCTGCGAGAGTCGCTGATGCGTTGCCGGAATGGTGGGTACTGGTAAGCAATCATCACCACACGTCTCCGAGACAGAGTCGCTGTGATGCGTTGCCGGAATGGTAATGTAAGCAATCACCACCGCCCATGCAACGTCTGCGAGACTAAAGTCGCTGATGCGTTGCCGGAATGGTACTGGTAAGCAATCACCACCGCCCATGCAACGTCTGCGAGACGAGAGTCGCTGATGCGTTGCCGGAATGGTACTGGTAAGCAATCACCACCGCCCATGACGCGAGACCAGAGTCGCTGATGCGTTATCCGAGAGGTACTGGTAAGCAATCTGCACCGCCCATGGTGTGTCTTCGAGATCAGATTCGCTGATGCGCTGCCTGAATAGTAAGCAATCTGCACTCCTCATGAGCATCTTCGAGACCAGAAGATTGGCTCAGTTCTAGAAGATCACCTATGAGCATTTGCGCGATAATGACATATTTATTAGGGTCGTCACAACACTTCTTGACAGAACTGGGCTGGCTTTAACAGCCGGCAGACCCGAAAGGGAGTGGAAATAGGACTCCACATTTCGTTATTATTATCATATATTCAACTTACTTTTTTCTTTCCAGAAAAGAAGGCTGGTGTTTAGCTGAGCGCACGTCATCATGCTTCTGAGGCAGGCAGGGTTTCGTTAGGTGCACTGCGTGACTGAAATGGTCTGGTCACCTGAAAAAGAGGTAAAAAAATTAAATTTCATTTAAAAGTGCTGAGTGTAGTAGTGCATATTATGATATTTGTTGAGTACCTAGCCTTTGTTTTTGACCCAGGAGAAATGCTTAACGCTAAAACTTTTGGGCACAACTCTTGTCGTCCTTAAGTGGGGAGGCATTGCGATGACGGGTACATCTGCGGGATCGGAGGAGTCGCGAATGCGGTACTGGTGTGATAATCGTAAGCGATTACTGCTGCCCATGAACATTAGCAAGATCTGAGGAGCCGCCGATGCGTTACTTGTATGATATTCGTAAGCAATGACCGCATGAACATCGCAAGATGTGAAGACTCGCTGATGCGTTACTGGTATGGTAATAGTAATTACCGCTGCAAATACATCTGCGAGATCGGAGCAGTCGCTTTGCCGCTCATGTAGACCTACTAACATGCGCACCGCGACAAAATTTTGTCGACTCTCGTTCGCGAGAGCGCATCCTCTCTCCCGCACATCGCTCAGGTGAGCGAAAACAACTTGCGCCGTCACAATACGAGTGTCGTCAAAATTATCTCGTGGCGCGCATGTTAGCCCGGCTGAACATCAGCGTGATTGTAGTTACTGTGCTTTACCAGCCTTTTGGCAAGAAAAGAGTTCGTCTATTGAAGGTCGTCAAGTTATGACTGTTAGGAAATCGGGTTTGCAGGCAAACAGATCACTAAATCAAGGTGTCTAGTAGCATATTTCTGAGATTCTTGCTTACACCATTAACTTTTTATTTTTAATTCAATTTCTCACATTTGTTTGATAATTTATTAGTTTTAACCTCCTAAGGCCTGAGACAGCAGACATAAATAGAAAATCAATAGTCTTTTGATTTTAAAAGGCTTACGAGCCTTACGACCTTAAGATTTGTTTATAACTGGACAATGTACCTACATGTTATAATTTTATGCAGCAAAATATTTAAATAACTTACCATCAGGTGCCGCCGTGTTTGCTTGTTTTTATCTTCCTGGGCAAGTAGTGCTTGGTACGAAATAGACTGCGCTGGTACTCACAAGTGCTACTATCCCGATGTAGACACATAAGTGGAGTAGTCTTTATTAGCGGGTCCCGCCCAGAAGATTTTTTTCTTTCGCGTTCTCAGCAGTGAAGTACATATTTAATTTATATTTAACTCACTTTTTTCCTCCCAGAAAAGAAGACCAGAAGCCTTGGTTTGAGCTGAGCATAACGTCATAATCACTGCTCTGGAAGGCGGGTTTTCGCTGGACCGCGTGGCTGGCTCAACACCAGCCGCCTGAAAAGAAGTAAGATTTTTAATTACCTCTTTTGAATCTAAACAAAACTTATTTTTACACAGTTAAAGGATTGCATGCAACACTTAATTAAAAGATAAATCAATGACAAAAGGTTACTCACGGTCTGTTGTACTCAGTGCCTGGTTGTCATATTCAGCTTGATTCTGGTTTCTTACCAAACTTTTGCTTGATTACAAAGTAAAATTATGCTAAATTATTCTTAAATACGCTTACATTTACATTACAAGATGTACTAAGTGTTCTACAATACGAAATGCAGACTGCGTGGCCACGCTGCGTTACATAAGTAAGTAATTTTGTTTTCGATTCCATCATTATCTTAGTCGTTCGGGACTGCCTACCATTGGCTATTACGTATGAACGACATCATTCTGCACCGTAATTGGCCTAAAACGTACACACTTGCACCAGTCATTTTTCTATTACGTCTCTTTTAAAAATTAACAGTATGTAGGTAGTCGTTATTAATTGTATTGACAACTGAAAAGCAATTCGTTTTTATCTTCCTAAGTCCACTGTTAAATTTGCCATGTTTACATTTTTTACTGCGAGTTCGAAGCGAGCAATGTTGCATTGGTTAGTGACCCCGTGTGCTCTAAATGTAGTGGGTTCGAATCCCTAACATTCATCGGTGAACAATCGGGAGTGTCTTGTGACATTATCTCGGTACGAAGGTTCTACGGCTCACTCCTGTTAGGTTCTATTCATTTCCTTTTATACCTAACCTTAGTTTGGGACCAGGACAATGTATGTGATGTTGTCTCATTTTTTTTTTATATTGTCCGTTAGGAGCACGTTGCGATATCTGATTTTTTTGACGCTTGTACGGTCAATTTTAGTTCAGCTTCTTTTTTTACAGTCACGAACGCTCCAATAGTCTTAATGGTTAATGGTGCATGAGAGAGTACCGGGCCGTGATCTCTGAGTCCCGGGTCGAGCAGAAATGTTTCGAATTCTTTAAACATAGCTGGGGTTTGTGATTAATCCGCATTAGGCAAGCGTGGTGATCAAGCCTAATCCCATTATTATAGCGATGACTTGATTTTGATTACACTGAATAAATATTTTTCTATTATATTCTATCTCTATGATCTGATACATACTTACGATAGAGGAAGGTAGCTTTTTCAATTTTCATACGAATTGTTTACGAGCGGAAACCAAGCGTAAGCGCTATAACACGCTATTTAGACTTTGGGACCATGCAATTGACAATGTCAGCACTATACAAAACATATAGTATTGGGCCGAGTATCGATCCTTGTGGTACCCCTCGTGTTACCGGTAGTGGCGGTGATCTCAACACTGTACCATCCGGCTGTTTCAGCTCAACATACTGTCTGCGATGTGTCAGATAGCTGTGAAACCATTTGACAGCAGTAGTGTCTAGGCCATAGTAGCTCAGCTTAGACAGCAGCAGAGGCACATTAATTGAGTCAAATGCCCGTGAGAAGTCCAACAGCAACAAAAATGAGCACATCCCCCTATCTTGGGCTGCCAGAAGATTGTCCACTACATCGGCAAGGGCAGAAGCTGTCCCGTGGCCTTTGCGGAACCCCGATTGATACTGTGGGAGAATGTCATGTTCTTCCAGGTATTTTGTCAACTGATCGCATACTACCCTCTCCAGTATCTTTGAAAGGCAAGGAAGGATGCTTATGGGCCTAAGCTCTTGTACCGAGTTTGGTGAGTTTGTCTTTGGCAAAGGTTTCACCACAGCAACCTTCCAGTGCTCTGGAAACTCACAATCTAGTATGGAACGGTTTATTATGGTGGTAATAGCTTCCAACGTGTGGGGCATGGTTAGTAACAACATGTTCAAAGATAGACCATCATGTCCTTGTGCATTTGACTTAAGACTGTTAATTATTTTTAGCACTCTATCACTATTGACAGTGTGTAAGGTAAATGTAGCTGCGCTATGTCTACGGTGTTCGAAATGTGACAGCAGAGAGATTGACATATTGTTCTGGCCTGGCACATTTAAAAAATGGTCATTAATTGCGTTCGGATCGTTGAACATAGGTGGAAGTTCCGATGAGTCATGGTCAAGGAGCACTGAATTTTTTAAATTTTTCCAAAGTTTTTTGGGATTTTTTATGTTGCTGTTTATGTGCTCTGAGAAGTAACATTCCTTTTCACGATCAATAGCCCCTAGCACCAATCGCTTCATTGACCTATAGCTCTCACCTAGGATCTCACTTCCTGTGTTTTTATATTGCCGGTGGTAATCATCTCTTATGCGAATCATCTCTTTAACTGTGTCCGTGATCCAAGGATGAGGTGCATGTCTAGATTTACGTCTCTTCACAGGCGCGTGAAGATCCATTAGACCTATGATGCAGCCGGAGAAGGCCACAACCAAGTCGTTTACACTGTCAATAGTATAAAAGCTTCCCCAGTCTATTGCGCTCAGATCTTCATTAAGCTGATCCGGTAATATGTCTTTGAGTGGTCTATATTCAATCCACCCGTGGCCTCTCTTTCGCTCTCTTTATTTTAAATTCTACCACCACCATTGCAATGAGCACCCAGATCTGGTGAATGTCTAACAGTAACACTGAGAGAGCTGATGTCGGTGCAAACAACATCGATAAGAGTGCCACTGTGATCCGTGAAGTGGGTAGGCTCAGTAATCAATTGCAACTTACACGTCGAGTTCAATTAAAAAAATGTGCGCAGAGGTTGACTTTCATTTATTTTCCTGTCCTTACCTGTTTTTTTCTCTACAAGGTACAAAATATGTGTATACTTATGTTTTGTGTCTATAGTAACACTGGCAGATGCTAGAAAATGTAGTGGTGTTCGGCAGCTGTTTTTAAATGTTGCGTGATTTGGATCCAGATGTGTGACGAGTGGAAACCGATTAAGAGGTGAGTTATGTTTTTTTTTTAATTATATTATCTTTGCTGGTGAATGTCAAAAGGGACGCCGCAACATGTGAGAGACTAGAGTCGCTGATGAGGCCGGAATGGTACTGGTAAGCAATCACCACCGCCCATGCAACGTCTGCGAGACAAGTGTCGCTGATGTGTTGCCGGAATAATACTGGTAAGCAATCGCCTGCCACCGCCCATGCAAGGTCTGCGAGACAAGTGTCGCTGATGCGTTGCCGGAATGGTACTGGTAAGCAATCACCACCGCCCATGCAACGTCTGCGAGACAAGTGTCGCTGATGTGTGTGCCGGAATAATACTGTAGCAATCGCTGCCACCGCCCATGCAGGTCTGCGAGACAAGTGTCGCTGATGCGTTGCCGGAATGGTACTGGTAAGCAATCACCACCGCCCATGCAAGGTCTGCGAGACAAGTGTCGCTGATGTGTTGCCGGAATAATACTGGTAAGCAATCGCCTGCCACCGCCCATGCAAGGTCTGCGAGACAAGTGTCGCTGATGCGTTGCCGGAATGGTACTGGTAAGCAATCACCACCGCCCATGCAAGGTCTGCGAGACAAGTGTCGCTGATGTGTTGCCGGAATAATACTGGTAACAATCGCCTGCCACCGCCCATGCAGGTCTGCGAGACAAGTGTCGCTGATGCGTTGCCGGAATGGTACTGGTAAGCAATCACCACCGCCCATGCAACGTCTGCGAGACAAGTGTCGCTGATGTGTTGCCGGAATAATACTGGTAAGCAATCGCCTGCCACCGCCTCATGCAAGGTCTGCGGACAAGTGTCGCTGATGCGTGCCGGAATGGTACTGGTAAGCAATCACCACCGCCCATGCAACGTCTGCGAGAACAAGTGTCGCTGATGTGTTGCCGGAATAATACTGGTAAGCACTCGCCTGCCACCGCCCATGCACGGTCTGCGAGGACAAGTGTCGCTGATGCGTTGCCGGAATGGTACTGGTAAGCAATCACCACCGCCCATGCAAGGTCTGCGAGACAAGTGGTCGCTGAGTGTTGCCGGAATTAATACTGGTAAGCAATCGCCTGCCACCGCCCATGCAAGGTCTGCGAGACAAGTGTCGCTGATGCGTTGCCGGAATGGTACTGGTAACGCAATCACCACCGCCCCATGCAAGGTCTGCGAGACCAAGTGTCGCTGATGTGTTGCCGGAATATACCTGGTAAGCAATCGCTGCCACCGCCCATGCAAGGTCTGCGAGACAAGTGTCGCTGATCGCGTTGCCGGAATGGTACTGTAAGCAATCACCACCGCCCATGCAAGGTCTGCGAGACAAGTGTCGCTGATGTGTTGCCGGAAATATACTGGTAGCAATCGCCTGCCACCGCCCATGCAAGGTCTGCGAGACAAGTGTCGCTGATGCGTTGCCGGAATGGTACTGGTAAGCAATCACCACCGCCCATGCAAGGTCTGCGAGACAAGTGTCGCTGATGTGTTGCCGGAATAATACTGGTAAGCAATCGCCTGCCACCGCCCATGCAAGGTCTGCTAAACAAGTGTCGCTGATGCGTTGCCGGAATGGTACTGGTAATGGTAAGCAATCACCACCGCCCATGCAACGTCTGCGAGACAAGAGTCGCTGATGCGTTGCTGGATAAACGATCATCACCACTCATAAACATCTTCGAGATCAGAGCATTGGCTGGTTCGTTGGCGATACTGACATAATTATTATGCTATGCTGAGGCCACCCAGTGCGTACAAATCCTCTCGATTAGTGAGATCGCTCAGTTACCATGGACCGAAAGAGAGTCCATAGCGTATGAATAGGGACTCTGTCTTTCATTGTAATTATTTATTTATCATAGTATTGAACTTACTTTTTTGTTTTCAGAATAGAAGACCGGTTTAGCTGGGCGCACTGCGTGACTGGACTGACACTGGCTGGTGGCTAGAAAACGAGGTAAAAGTCTTAAATTTTTTGCCCCGTTGATCGTGGTTTTAGTCCGGTCGTGTTCTCTAGGTGGAGCAAAATTTTTTTCAAATTTTTCGAACATAGCTCGGGTTTCTGATCACTAATGCGCATTAGGCAAGCGTGGTGATTATTCAAAGTAGAGATGACTTTATTTCTATGATAAAGGCCTTTGGCCCTGCAGTGGGTATACAGGCTGATACTCTGTATAACACATCATATGATATTCATAGTTTGACTTGACTTGAGTTTAGTATCGAGACTCGACATGCGCGATGTTTTTTGAGATTTAGTAAAACAATTTTTTTTGTGTAAGTTTAACTCACTCTTTTCCTTCCAGAAAATTAGGCCAGAAGCCTTGGCTTGAGCTGAGCAGACGTCATCATCATCTCTGCTGTGGCAGGCGGGTTGCTTGTCTGCTGCACCGCGTGGCTGGCTCAACATTAACTGCCAGACAACGAGGTAAGACTTTTTGTATTCCCCTTTTTGGTTTTGAGACAAAGCAATGTGAATTGTTAGACGATAAAAGGGGTATCGGACACCTGAAAGCTTCATGGAAAGATAACCGTAGCGAAAATAGTACTCGCGGACCACAAACGAAGCGGAATATCCACAGATTGATTCTGCATAATTTATCTCTTAAAGCACTTTGTCCTACAACATGATAAATACTTCTCTAATCATCCCACTATTGTCCTTAAACCTACTGATAGTATCTTAAGTAACCAAGTATGGTAGTATTTATACTAATTATTATCATCCCTAAGTCTAATAGTAAGTATTAATATCCCTAAGTAATTTGTTACTAACCTTTATGGACGATAGTCTGAAATAAAGAATTATTATTTTTAAGGTGAAAAATATTTTCTCTCGCAGTACTGCGGTATTTAAACTGGACTCACGGCCTAAGCCAAGTGAGTCGCAGTTGGATTATTATTATTAAGTAGAATGTTAAAAATTGCGTATATGTTCACAGCGCAACATTGTTCGGCTAAGCTGAGTTCCTGAGCATCCAGAAAGTATAATTTTGTGCTGCAGCCACTGTCCAGGATAGTGGGTGAGTGAGACTAATATAGTTAAATCATTACTATTAATATTTTATCTAATGAGTATCAGAAGAGTAATTAATCGGCTGTTCGCGTGGCGTCTATCTCATTTATTTATTGCATTTGATTTTAAAACATGCGGTTTATTATGTGGTCGCAGCATTTTCGTACTTAGACGAAATTACGGCTTTCGTCTCTATTTTTATTCCGAGTCTGCACGTCAAGTTGTATTCGGCATACAGCAACTTACTCGAAAGCATCTAGCCCCATTTTTCATAAGCCTCTAGTCTATGTACACGAGGGCTGTAAACCAAATATTCTTTCTTAAAATACCATGATCAAGTGTCGCATTAATACTGTGTGGGGTTCCCGCTTAGACAAGTTTCTGTAACGAAACAAGCGCTAGTGTACCAAGCGGCATCAGTTCGACGCATTCTCTTCATTTTGCGTCGCAGAGGAATACGATAAAGAAGAAAAAACTTGTCGAAGAAGAGAAACTTCGACAGAAACAGCAAGATCAAAGAGTGGGTCTACAGCCCCCATGTTTCTTAACGACGCATCGTCACGATCGGGCTCTAGCAGTCAATGTTTCTTAAAGATTCTATCGTCTAATTAGAGGCCCAGTGCCCAATGTTTCTTAATGACGCTTCGTCTGATACGGTCGGGCTCTTGCAGTCCATGTTTCTTAAAGAACTATTGTCTAACTAAGTGAAGGGCCGTAGGCCCCAAATTTCTTACAAGATACTTACACGTCGAGTTCAATAAAAAAAATGTGCGCAAAGGTTGACTTTCATTTATTTTCCTGTCCTTACCTGTTTTTTTTTTCTCTACAAGGTTCAAAATATGTGTATACTTATATTTTGTGTCTATAGTAACACTGGCAGATGCTAGAAAATGTAGTGGTGTTCGGCAGCTGTTTTTAAATGTTGCGTGATTTGGACCCGGATGTGTGATGCGAGTGGAAACCGATTTAGAGGTGAGTTTTGTTTTCTTTTAATTATATTATCTTGCTGGTGAATGACAAAAAAAGACGCCGCAACATGTGCAAAACAAGAGTCGCTGATGCGTTGCCGGAATGGTGGGAAGTGGTAAGCAATCACCACCGCCCATGCAACGTCTGCGAGACCAGAGTCGCTGATGCGTTGCCGGAATGGTAAATGGTAAGCAATCACCACCGCCCATGCAACGTCTGCGAGACCAGAGTCGCTGATGCGTTGCCGGAATGGTAAATGGTAAGCAATCACCACCGCCCATGCAACGTCTGCAAGACAAGAGTCGCTGATGCGTTGCCGGATTGGTAAATGGTAAGCAATCACCACCGTCCAAGCAACGTCTGCGAGACCAGAGTCGCTGATGCGTTGCCGGAATGATACTGGTAAGCGATCATCACCACTCGCGAGCATCTTCGAGATCAGTGGAGTGGCTGATTCGTTGCCTAAATGGTATTTTTAGGTCTCCCATGAACATTTGCGAGATACTGACTTAATAAATTATTATGCGATGCTGAGGCCACCCAGTGCGAACAAATCCTCAGATACGTGAGATCGCTATGACACTTCCAGGAACAGGGCTGACGTCAACAGCCAGAGGATGAGTAGAGCCGTCAGATACCTTGGACCGAAAGAGTCCTCAGCGTAGATATAGGACTCTACCTTTCATTGTTATTATGTATTTATCATGGTATTCAACTCACTTTTTGTTTTCAGATAAGAAGACTGGTTTAGCTGAGCATACACCGTCATCATGCTCCTTTGGCAGTCTGGTTTTCCGCTTTCGTTTGCCATACTGCGTGTCTGGGACAACACTGACCGTCTGGAAACGAGGTAAGAATTAAAAATTGTATTAAGAGTACTAAGTGTAAAACGCCCCGTTGATCTATTGGTTTTAGTTCCGGGTCGTGTTCTCGGGTTCCCGGGTCAAGCAGAAGTGTTTCGAATTTTTTGAACATAGCTCTGGTTTTTGATCACCAATCTGCATTAGGCAAGCGTGGTGATCAGATAAGCCCAATCCCATCATAGTAGAAATTGCTTGATTTCTATCATAAAGGCCTTTGCCCTGCAGTGGGACAGTTTACAGGCTGATACTCAGTATAATACGTCTGTATTATATTGACTTTACTTCAGTTTAGTATCGACGCTCGACATGCGCGATGTTTATTGAGATTTATTAAAACTATTTTTTGTTTAACTCACTCTTTTCCTTCCAGAAAAGAAGACCAGAAGCCTTGGCTTGAGCTGAGCAGACGTCATCATCATCTCTGCTGTGGCATGCGGGTTGGTCTGCTGCACCGCGTGGCTGGCTCAACACTAACCGCCTGAAAACGAGGTAAGACTTTTGTATTTCCCTTTTGGGTTTTAAGACAAAACAATGTGAATTGTTAGACAATAAGAGGTATTAGACACCTGAAAGCTTCATGGAAAGATAACCGTAGCGAAATAGTACTCGCGAACCAGAAACGAAGCGGAATATCCACAGCTTGATTCTGCATAATTTATCTTTTAAAGCACTTTGTCTTACAACATGAAAAATACTTCTCTAATCATCCCATTGTCCTTTAACCTACTGATAGAGTATGTAGTAGAATTTTAAAATCTTGCGTGTATGTTCACAGCGCAACATTGTTCGGCTAAGCTGAGGCCCTGAGCATCCAGAAAGTATAATTTTGTGCTGCAGCCACTGTTCAGGATAGCGGGTGAGTGAGACTAATATGGTTAAATCATTACTACTAATATTACATCTAATGAGTATCAGAAGAGTAATTAATGGGCTGTTCGCGTCGCGTCTATCTCATTTATTTATTGCATTTGATTTTAAAACATACGGTTTTATTATGTTGTCGCAACATTTTCGTACTCAGACGAAATTACGGCTTTCGTCTCTATTTTTATTCCGAGTCTGTACGTCAAGTTGTATTCGGCATACAGCAACTTGCTCGAAAGCATCTCGCCCCATTTTTATAAGCCTCTTAGTCTACAAGAGGGCTCTAAGCATAATGTTTCTTAAAATACCATGATCAAGTGGCGAATTGCGTCTGAGGTAACTTGGACGTAATTGCTTATCTTAGTTATAGTAACTAGTTAAGATATAACCTTATGTAATAGGTACTTACTTTGTTATTTGTTAAAAACATTCGACGACGAATATCAGTGTACAGTAAAGTCAATGCTGGTTTATGTTACACTGTCATTTCATAAGAATACTTCATATAATTTCTTTGTAACTCGTTTTAAATAAAATAAATAAATAAAGTGTCGCATTTATACTGTGGGATTCCCGCTTAGACAAGTTTCAGTTACGAAGCAAGCGCTAGTGTACTAAGCGGCATCAGTTCGACGCATTCTCTTCATTTTGCATCGCAGAGGAACACCATAAAGAAGAAAAAACTTGTCGAAGAAGTACATACTGCGACAGAAGCAGCAAGATCAAAGAGTGGGTCTACAGCCCCCATGTTTCTTAACGACGCATCGTCACGATCGGGCTCTAGCAGTCCATGTTTCTTAAAGATTCTATCGTCTAATTAGAGGCCCAGTGCCCAATGTTTCTTAACGACGCTTCGTCTGATACGATCGGGCTCTAGCAGTCCATGTTTCTTAAAGAACTATTGTCTTAGTGAAGGGTCGTAGGCCTCAAGTTTCTTACAAGATAACTTACACGTCGAGTTCAATTAAAAAGATATACGCAAAAGTTGACTTTCATTTATTTTCCTGTCCTTAATCAGTTATTTATTTCTCTACAAGTACGTACAAATGTGTTATGTTTTGTGTTTAAAGTAACACTGGCATGTGTGCTAGAAAATGTGGTGGTGTTCGGCAGCTGTTTTTAAATTGCGTGTTTTGGATCCGGATGTGTGATGCAAGCGGAAACCGATTTAGAGGTGAGTTGTCATTTTTAAATTATATTATCTTGCTGTTGAATGACAAAAGGGACACCGCAACATGTGCGAGACGAGAGTCGCCGATGAGATGCCGGAATGGTAATGGTAAGCAATCACCACCGCCCATGCAACGTCTGCGAGATAAAAATTGCTGATTCGTTTCCGGAACGGTGGGTACTGGTAAGCAATCACCACCGCCCATGCAACGTCTGCCAAACAAGAGTCGCTGATGCGTTGCCGGGTGGGTAATGGTAAGCGATCACCACCGCCCATGCAACCTCTGCGAGACAAAAGTCGTTGATGCGATGCCGGAATGGTAAATGGTAAGCAATCACCACCGCCCATGCAACGTCTGCGAGACATGAGTCGCTGATGCGTTGCCGGAATGGTGGGTAATGGTAAGCGATCACTACCGCCCATGCAACGTCTGCGAGATAGAAATTGCTGATTCGTTGCCGGAACGGTGGGTACCTACTGGTAAGCAATCATCACCACTCATGAGCATCTTCGAGATCAGTGGAGTGGCTAGATTCGTTGCCAAATTTGTATTTTAGAAGATCACCCATGAACTTTTGCGCGATACTGACATAATTATTATGCGATGCTGAGGCCACCCAATGCGAACAAATCCTCAGATAAGTGAGATCTATGACACTTCCAGGAACAGGGCTGACGTAAACAGCCAGCGGATGACTGGAGCTGCTTAGCGTAGATATAGGACCCTACCTTTCATTGTTTTATGTATTTATCATATTATTCAACTTACTTTTTTGTTTCCAGATAAGAGAGTGGTTTAGCTGAGCATACACCGTCATCATGCTCCTTTGGCAGTCTGGTTTTCGTTTGCCACACTGCGTGTCTGGGACAACACTGACCTTCTGGAAACGAGGTAAGAATTAAAAATTGTGTTAAGCATACTAACTAAGTGTAAAACGCGCCGTTGATCTAGTGGTTTTAGTTCCGGGTCGTGTTCTCGGGGTCCCGGATCGAGCAATAAAGTATAGGTATTTCAAAATTTTCAAACATATCTCTGGTTTGTGATCACCAATCTGCATTGGACAAACGTGGTGATTAGATATGCCCAATCCCATCATGGTAGAAATAACTTGATTTCTATGATAAAGGCCCTTGCCCTGCAGTGGGACAGTTTACAGGCTGATACTCAGTATAATACGTTTGTATTATATTCAGTCTGACTTGACTTGAGTTTAGTATCGACACTCTATATGCGCGATGTTTTTGAGATTTAGTAAAACAATTTTTTTGTGTTAAACTCACTCTTTTCCTTCCCGAAAAGAAGACCAGAAGCCTTGGCTTGAGTTGAGCAGACATCATCATCTCTCCTGTGGCAGGCGGGTTGCTTGTCTGCTGCACCGCGTAGCTGGTTCAACGCTAACCGCCTGAAAACGAGGCAAGACTTTTTGTATTCTCTTTTTTTGCTTTGAGACAAAGCAATGTGAATTGTTAGACAATAAGGGGTATCAGACAGACACCTGAAAGCTTAATGGAAAGATAACCGTAGCGAAATAGTACTCGCGGACCACAAACGAAGCTGAATATTACAGCTTGATTCTGTATAATTAATCTTATAAAGCACTTCGTCTTACAATATGATAAATACTTAACAAATTATCCCATTGTCCTTAGTCCTTAAACCTACTGATGTATGTACGTATGGTTAGTAGAATTTTAAAATCTTGCGTGTATGTTCACAGCGCAACATTGTTCGGCTAAGCTGAGTTCCTGAGCATCCAGAAAGTATAATTTTGTGCTGCAGCCACTGTCCAGGATAGTGGGTGAGTGAGACTAATATAGTTAAATCATTACTATTAATATTACATCTAATGAGTATCAGAAGAGTAATTAATCAGCTGTTCGCGTCGCCTACACGAGGCCTGTAAGCCTAATAGGTTTCTTAAAATACTATGGTCAAGTGTCGCATTTATACTCTAAGATTCCCGCTTAAATCAAGTTTTCGTTAAGAAACAAGCGCATGTGTACTAAGCGGCATCAGTTCGACGCATTCTCATCATTTTGCGTTGCAGAGGAGCACCATAAAGAAGAAATAATACTTGTCGAAGAAGAGTTACTCCGACAGATACAGCTAGATCAAAGAGTGGGTGGGTCTACAGCCCCCATGTTTCTTAACGACGCTTCGTCTGATACGATCGGGCTCTAGCAGTCCATGTTTCTTAAAGATTCTATCGTCTAATCAGAGGCCCAGTGCCCAATGTTTCTTAATGACGCTTCGTCTGATACGATCGGGCTCCTGCAGTCCATGTTTCTTAAAGAACTATTGTCTTACTAGTGTAGGGCCGTAGGCCCCAAGTTTCTTAAAAGATACTTACACGTAGAGTTCTTTTAAAAAGATATGCGCAAAAGTTGACATTAATTTGTTTTTCTATCTACATGTGGGTACGAATGTGTATACTTGTTTTGTTGTTAAAGTAACACTGGCAGGTGCTAGAAAATGTAGTGATGTTCGGCAGCTGTTAATGTTGCGTGATTTGGATCCGGATGTGTGATGCGAGTGGAAACCGATTTAGAGGTGAGTTTTGTTTTCTTTTAATTATATTATCTTGCTGGTGAATGACAAAACAGACGCCGCAACATGTGCGAGACGAGAGTCGCTGATGAGATGCCGCGGCCGGAATGGTAATGGTAAGCACCGTCCTTGCAACGTCTGCGAGACGAGAGTCGCTGATGCGTTGCCGGAATGGTAGTGGTAAGCAATCACCACCGCCCATGCAACGTCTGCGAGACGCGAGTCGCTGATGCGTTGCCGGAATGGTACTGGTAAGCAATCACCACCGCCCATGACGCGAGACCAGAGTCGTGATGTGTTATCCGAGAGGTACTGGTAAGCAATCTGCACCGCCCATGGTGTGTCTTCGAGATCAGATTCGCTGATTCCCTGCCAGAATGGTAAGCAATCTGCACCCCTCATGAGCATCTTCGAGACCAGAAGATTGGCTCAGTTCTAGAAGATCACCTATGAGCATTTGCGCGATAATGACATATTTATTAGGGTCGTCAGCACACTCCTTGACGGAACTGGGCTGGCTTTAACAGCCGGCAGACCCGTACAATGTACGTACGTACCTTTCATTATTATTATCATATATTCAACTTACTTTTTTCTTTCCAGAAAAGAAGGCTGGTGTTTATCTGAGCGCACGTCATCATGCATCTGAGGCAGAGGCAGGGTTTCGTTAGGTGCACTGCGTGACTGAAATGGTCTGGTCGCCTGAAAAAGAGGTAAAAAAATTAAATTTTATTTAAAAGTGCTGAGTGTAGTAGTACACCATATTATGATATTTGTTGAGTACCTAGCCTTTGTTGTTGACCCAGGAGAAATGCTTAACGCTATAACTTTTGGGCACAACTCTCGTCGTCCTTAAGTGGAGGGAGGAGGTGGGAGGCATTGCGATGACAGGTACATCTGCGGGATCGGAGGAGTCGCGAATGCGGTACTGGTGTGATAATCGTAAGCGATTACTGCTGCCTATGAACATTAGCAAGATCTGAGGAGCCGCCGATGCGTTACTTGTATGATATTCGTAAGCAACTACCGCTGCCTATGAACATTGCAAGATCCTGAGGAGTCGTTGATGCGTTACTGGTATAGTAATTGTAAGCAATTACTGTTACTGTGCTTAACCAGCCTTTTGGCAAGAACAGAGCTCGTCTATGATTGTCGTTAAGTCAGGAGTGTTAGGAAATCGGTCTGCAGGCAAACAGTTCACAAAATCAAGGTGTGTGGTGGCACACATTGTTCATTAATTTGTTGATAATTCACCGACTTGTTTGTTACTGGACAATGTACATACAAGTACATTAATATATCAATTTTATGTAGCAGAATAAACGTATCTATTTAAATGCTGCCGTGTTTGTTTTTATTTATCTTCCTGGGCAAATACTGCTTGAAACGAAATAGACTGCGCTGGTACTGAGAAGTACTACTATCCAGATGTAGACACATCAGTGGAGAAGTCTATATTAGCGGATCCCGAACAGAAGATTTTTTTCTTTCGCGTTCGCGGCAGAGTATGGGCTCCGTTTACATGCTAATATATTCGCTATGTTGAGATTTAGTGAAGTACATTTTTAATTTATATTTAACTCACTTTTTTCGTCCCAGATAAGAAGACCAGAAGCCTTGGTTTGAGCTGAGCATAACGTCATGATCACTTCTCTGGAAGGCGGGTTTGGCTGGCTCAACACCAGCCGCCTGAAAAGAGGTAAGATTTTTTAATTACCTCTTTTGAATCTAGAACAAAACTTTCATTTTTACACAGTTAAAGGATTGCATGCAACACTTTATTAAAAGATAAATCAAAGAGAATAGGTTACTCACGGTCTGTTGTACTCAGTGCCTGGTTGTCATATTCAGCTTGATTCTGGTTTCTTACCAAACTTTTGCTTGATTACAAAGTAAAATTATGCTTAATTATTCTGAAATACTCTTAAATTTACATAACATAAGTACTAGTGTTCTTTAATAGGATATGCTGACTGCGTGGCCACGCTGCGTTACATAAGTGAATGATTTTGTTTTCTTTTCCATCTTCATCTTAGTCGTTCGGGACTGCCTACCATTGGCCATTTCGTATGAACGACATCATTCTGCACCGTAATTGGCCTAAAACGTACACACTTGCACCAGTAATTTTTCTATTACGTCTCTTTTAAAAACTAACAGTATGTAGGTAGTCGTTATTAATTGTATTGACAACGGAAAAGCAATTCGTTTTCATCTTCCTAAGTCCACTGTTAAATGCCATGTTTACATTTTTTACTGCGAGTTCGAAGCGAGCAATGTTGCATGGTTAGTGTAGTGGTTAGTGACCCCGTGTGCTCTAAATGTAGTGGGTTCGATTCCCTAACATTCGTCAGGTGAACATTCGGGAATGTCTTGTGACATTATCTCGGTACGATAGTTCTACGGCTCACTCCTGTTCGGTTCTCTTCATTTTCTTATATACCTAACCTTAGTTTGGGATCAGGACGATGTATGTGATCTTGTCTCAATTTTTTTTTATATTGTCTGTTAGGCTCACGATGCGATATCTGATCTTTTTGACGCTTGTACGGTAATTTTTAGTTCGGCTTCTTTTTCAGTCACGAGCGCTCCGATAGTCTTACTTAATGGTTAATGGTGCATGAGAGAGTACTGGGCCGTGATCTCTGAGTCCCGGGTTCGATTCCCGGGTTGAGCAAAAATGTTTCGAATTCTTTAAACATAGCTCGGGTTTGAGATCAATCCGCATTAGGCAAGCGTGGCGATCAAGCCTAATCCCATTATTGTAGCGATGACTTGATTTTGATTACACTGAATAAATATTTTTCTATTCTATTATATTTCTATGATGGAGGCCTTTGTCCTGCAGTAAGACTTAATACAGGCTGATACATACTTACGATGGTGGAAGGTAGCTTTTCAAGCCTGCTGGTCAAGGTAGTACTCATTTCATAACCATGTCTCACTTTATGGTAACAAACCTAAAATATAGGTTTTCAAGTTTTGTTTCTTGAATGTACTTCAGTCATTTCTCACAAAGTTATTTAGTAAGTCATTTTCTTGGGCTATGACTTATGCCGATATTAAAATTAATGTAATACATATATACACTTCTATTTATTCGGATATTAAACCGTATCTTTGGCCGCAGTTGTTCACAGCTGACTAACCCCATACGGGATCCTGATGCGCGGCCTCTTAAACATATCAGTGCGAGTGGAGAAAGCAGAGACCTTTAACGCGCTCTGCTAGATTCAGTTCTGGTAACCCTTTTTTTTATTTACCTGTGAGGACAAAAGCATTCTAGGTAAGGTGTTATTGAGAGAAATATGGTAAAATATAGGTAGTTAAAAATGAGGTCCACGACGTCATCCACACAAATCAAGTGCGAAATGTAGAAAATAATACCCTTCTTATTAGTGGAGGCACAAATGCGCTCGACTAAGCGTCGGCAAATTTTAAAATCTCATTCCCTGATTGGGCCCACGTTTACTCGGCGAAACCAAGCGTAAGCGCTATAACACGGTATTTGTCTTTGGGACCGTTCAAGTATGTATTACGTAAGCAGATTATTTGGGAAATTTAACCCCCCTCCCCCACCTTGTCAGCAAAAGTGGTTGAAAAAATTCATAAATTTATCATAAGTACGAGTAAGCAGTGCCAACGGACGACTTGGTGCATTTATTCCCAAACGTGATTCACCGAACGTTTAATAATAATCAAAAAGTCATGACAAATTTAGATTTTCATTCCTTTTTGGCATGGCTTTTTAGAAAGATACTAAATGCACTAATGCCGCTGTTGGTCACAGCAGTCCCAACTTATAGGGGACTTGTTGAATCCTGCGTCATAAGCAGCCAACGCATCACGGGCGTGACTGAAGAAAGCACTGAGCACCGCCGCACTTTGCTCTCTGCAGCTACGAGTCTGGCTCAGGTAACAAACAATTTCTTTTTCTCTCTTGTTCCCACAGCCATAACCATATTTTTTTATGAGTTAGGTAGCAATCGAGAGCATACGGATACGATATGGTAAGCTATTGCCGTTGCCCTCAAACAACTGCAACATCAGAGTAGTCACAATTGCGTTGTTTTCTCGATGGGTTTAATGTCTCATTGCAATAGAAACGCCGCGTGTCACCATGTGACCACTGAATCACATTACTTTTCCAATGAAAAGCTAATACATCACCAATTCACCAGCTAAATTTTGACGCCTCTTTTCGCATCGTCCACTGATACTGTGCTGTTTTGGCACTTCTTCAATTTTTTATTCGGATATTAAACCGTATGTTCGGCCGCAGTTGTTCACAGCTGTCCAACCCCTTCGGGGAGTTGTCGACTGATGCTGTCTGCGAGTGCTGACTTCGTGCTGTGGACCGAGTGATCGGCGGCGTGCGCGAGATGGTACGAGAACTTGTTACGGTTGTTACGGCCATGGAATGTGTAGGTAACTTTTTATATTGTATATCTTCCTCACTCTTTGAACGTTAGATGAAACTGTTTTAAATTACATGCGTGTATTATTACTACTTTGTTACTTCCTACATTAGCTCACCGGATCGAAATTTATCTTTACTTTTGTCGCGAGATTTTTTCACTCTGCTTTGTCTTCATCGACCTAGCAAGTCTACTCAACGATAGAACATCTCGCCTATTATTGAGTGTCAATAACATATTAACACCATTTGAAGTTATTAAAGGTAACGGGAAACTCCTCACTCCAAGGCCCCTGGATGGGGAATTGTTACCTTACTTGTCCATCATGACATGACAGTAAAATTTGCTGTTTATTCGGATATTAAACCGTATGTTCGGCCGCAGTTGTTCACAGCTATCCAACCCCTTCGGGGAGTTGTCGACGTATCCTGTCTGCGAGATGCTGACTACGCGTTGTTCTGCCATGGACGAGTAGTCGGCGGCGGTGCTGATGGTCGACACGCTTGCTGCAGTCACGATATGGAATACAGGTAACTTTATATTGTATTCCTTCTTCGCTCTCCCATCGAGGGGTTTAAGTTGCATAAGATAAAGCTGTCGTAGCTGTTGTCGGCCGCGATCCAATAAGAGACAGGTTGCCTCATTGGTCGATTTGCTTTATGGCCTAAATAGGCACTTATATAGATTTTATTCTTAGTTAAAAAGGTGGCAGGCCAGCCGACAGATCATCGATTGCCGACACCTGCAACATCATAAAGGTATAAAAAATGTGGAAGTCCGTCATACTTTCTAAATACGTTCCGTCTGACCTGGGTCAAACATGAAATGACCAACAATGTACTTGCAAGATAATTTACTTGTTTCCCTTAGTAATATCCAAATGGAATCTAGGTGTTACTATGCAAATAAATAGATTGCTCCAACGAATAAAGTCCGATTTGCAATATGTTTAATATAGGAGATCGGACTTTGTTCTTCGTTCCGACTCTATAATATGTTGAAGTCTTCCAAGATTAGGTCCGTTTATTCTAATAATAAGCATATTTCCGGCCGCAGTTATTTTCAGGAGACCACTATAAAGGAGTGTTTCGTGCGGTCACGGCGGACGCAGTGGTGACAGCCGTGCACAAGAATGAAGATAACTGCGATAAACATTAATTCAGGTATGCACCTACTCGTGACTATTTTCAACTTAAGGTACAAGTTTTACAAGAAGCCTGGTAAATCCGACCAAGTAGTTCTATGATACCTACTTACTTATGTGTGCTTGAAGCTTCAACCGTTTGAATCTTATCACTTTAAAGAGCTACATTATTATTTTCCATGGAACTTGTTGGCAACACTCAATGTATTTCTTATAACTTACTATCACATCTTCTGTCTGCTTGCGTGCCACTTTAAATGAAAATTTTCCCCCATATCAGATAGTAGAACCAATGTTCCTAGTTTTTCGCTCAATTACTACCACTGAATACGTAATTCGCTCGCAATTGTTCACAGCTGTCTCCTATGAGCGTTGATGCTGCTATGCAGTTGGTCTTCCAGGTGAGCTTACTGCGTGTTTGCAACGGCGCCGAGACACTAAGGTGGACTACTCGAGCTTATTATTAGCATGTGAGCGTTTTATTTTATTACTTACTATTTTGTCATAAAATAATATTTGGTGTGTGCTTAAGTTGATTTGAAGTAGTGTTGACACAGTTATTTTGCGTATTAGATGCGTCTCGGTTCTTTTAAATATAAAATTAGTTAGAAGCGCATGATAATTTTGTTGTTTGTACGTATTTAATTTTTATGTAGTTCCTACTGTTGATTCTGCTACCATGAATTTCTTGGTTTTTTGTTTAACGGATTGATAAACTTATTTCAACCGACATTATCCTGCTGCTCCTTCCAACCCTATCCAATCCCTTTTTTATGATAACCAATAAAATATTTAGATTCTGTGTTTGGTGTACTTTTGAAAATCATAATGGTCACACATAAATACGTGGCTGCCAGGACCGGCAAC
Source organism: Cnaphalocrocis medinalis (assembly GCA_014851415.1). Classification (NCBI taxonomy): domain Eukaryota; kingdom Metazoa; phylum Arthropoda; class Insecta; order Lepidoptera; family Crambidae; genus Cnaphalocrocis; species Cnaphalocrocis medinalis. The sequence continues at coordinate 838,000 of CM026303.1, forward strand.
TACCTATTAGTGTGCCCTGTTTCTTAAAGACTATACGTCTTGGTGAAAAAGAAAACCAAAGTTCTGGCCTATAGGGCCTGTTGTTTCTTAATGGTACTATGTCTCTTTAATAACGTCGATCAGTTATAACCAAAAGCTGTGAAATGGAACAAGTCTGAACGAAGTAAGAAGATATCCATAGAACATCAGGGCTGCACAGTTCTGGCCCAGGGCCTGTTGTTTCTTAAAGTCTCTTACGTCTACTGATCCAAAAGTCGATCAGGTATGAATCAAGAGGGAAACGTGGCAGAAATCACTACAGAAGCGGTGATTCGGAACAAGTCAAGAAGATTAGGAATATGAAGACGGTAGCTGATGAAGGCTACTAAGTTCTGGCCCTGAGCCTGTTGTTTCTTAAAGTCGCTTTCGTCTACTGATCCAATGGTCGATCAGTTATATTTTAATGTTTCTGTGTTTCTTAAAGGCTATTGTCTGATTAATTATTACCCACCCATTTCCCAGTCCTAATCCAAACCGGGTCCTTGTGAGAAGATGGGCGCGGCAGAATGCATGGCGGTGTGTTTTCACGCTATTTTCGCACCAAATTCATACAACCTTCTATGGAGCTTAAAATACCGATTTATTTCTTTGGGCAAATCGAAAAGTTCTCATGGTTGAATAAAATGCTTGATAAAAAGACATTACGTAAAAAGTATTGCAATATAACGAATATTTTATAAAATCGTAAAGTAGGTACGTTTGTATGAAAAATACGCTATGGGGCGGTTAGATGTGCCCTTGAGTGTATAACCAAAAAATTTTGCTTTAAATGACGTTCTAGTGTAAATGAAACATTAAGAGTTTGTAAGCAGTTGTAATATTTTTTCCACGATCAGACCTGTTTGTTTTTGCAATTTATTTAATTTAGGTGCATGTTACCATTCGTATTTAAATAATTAATGTAGTTCTGTCCTTACGTATTAGAGCGAGATAAATGGTGAGAAACCTCACGCGTTGATTTTGACGTAGTTGCGACAGCGAGGGACGTGTATCAGGATCGCGCACTCGCGCAAATAGTAACTAGCCGAGGCCCACACTTTATTATATAAGACTGGATATCGGCCATAATCGATAAGGCGCCTCAGCGCCAAAATGTTCGCCCGCGCTGGGGGATCGCACACCACCACCTGCGCGATCTGGCGCCCTACTACCGACGCCCTCCGAACAACCACAACCAAGAGGAGAAGAGAAAGAGGCCATATCCGCCGGATCTAATCCCGGCGGACTCTGCTGATGGTCGCTGCGGGAGGACCCGCATGCCGACCTCGCCGAGCCCCCAAGTATGAAGATGACCCAACCCTCACGGCATGGGATGACGCCGGATGGGGACCGGACTCGCCGTGGGAGGGGGCACAACAATGCAACCAAGGCCTAAGAGGCCATCTGACACGACCCGCCTGTCTCAACAGGCGGCGGTAGAAACCGCTGAAGTGGCACCAAGCCAGACCAGCACTCCGTCGACCCCAGCGAGTCTTCGCGAGCATACCCATAATCGAACGGATTCGCTGTTCGGACGCATCCGCTGCTCCATCGTGCCCGCGTTGCGACCCCCGCAGCGCCCTCTGCCGGTTCCTGCCTGCGATATTGAAGATATTGTCGTCCTTGTCCTTTTCAGGACAAATCGACCTCTTGTTTCTTGTCTCGCATTTAACGGCGAGCTTTGTCTTTTTCGAGACCAAAGCTCGTGCGTTCTGTTTCTTGGCGAAGGCTATTATATTGTCTCACTTTGAAAAACCACATAGTGGTCGCTTGGTGGATACCTAACGGTGCCAACGAAGCCAAGTGGAGTGTCGCCCCGGGACACTCGCCTTGCTCCTTCAGAGTAAGGCAGTCAACCGGACGGGGTTTGGACCACCGGCCTTGGAGGGACTCCTAGCCGACCCAAACTATCACCCTCCCTACCCTACCCTCTCCTTACTCCCATTCTCTAGGTACTGTTTGGGCGTCAAGGGCTTCGGCCCGCGGCTACCCTCTGTACCTAGGGCAGCTAGGGACCCCTTTACCCAATAAGATTGGTGAAGGGGATTACAAGCTTAGGGCACACCGTAGGCTCACCCTCCCTGCCTATACCCGGCGGGGAGGCGGACTATCAACACACCCCCGAGCGTTCCCACTCGGGCCGGCTTATATCTGCCACTAGGGCAGTTAGACGCCAGTGCCGCACAGTTTTCCGGTTTCTTCTGTGCGGAACGCGACGCGAAGAAACCGAGTAAAATCGTTAGCTGTTGGCGCTAGGGCCGAGCGGATCTTGGAGAAGATCCCTGAGGTCCTGAAAATGACCCCAGTATTCCAGCAGCTGAGGAAACCTGTTGACGACATCCACGTGAACCCCTGCCGACTTTTGGACCGCCCAGCTGCACGGATGATTTGTAAATTCTACCCCCAAATTAGTGTTGTTCCTTTAGCGATGCTCTGACAGTTAGGCTGATTTTGAAAGCCCTGCTAGTGGATAGTGGGTAGGGGACAGCCGAGAGAGTCGAGCCGTCCCCACCAAGCTGCGGAGGGCGTCCGAGCAATGTTCTCGCTATACCAGCCGGTGAGAGGTCCTGGCCGACCTTCGCCACCAATGCATAGTCCAAGACGGGCGAGCGCGTCGAGCGTTCTCCGGCCGTAACGGGTGAGGACGAGGTGCTCCGACCATCGCCTCAGGAGGACCTGCCGGGCCTCCTTCCGTACGGCCTCCCGCTCGACGGGGCAGAAGGACCCCTCTTCCGCCCGCTTCTCCGCCGCGTAGTCATACACGGCGGAGAGAAACCACAACGTCCTACTCCCACGGAGGGGTCTCGGCGAGCAAGCAGGTCACGTCGAAACTTACCGTACGGTAAGCTCGAGCGACCCGCTGCGCTATTGCTCGCTGAGGCCCCGCAAGAAGGGAAGATTTTTCCCCTTCTCGCCAGGGAGTCTGACCAGATTGGCGCTCCGTAGAGGGCCATCGATCTCAGGATGCCGGCATAGAGACGCCGGCACCTGGAGCCTGGTCCGCCCAGGTTCAGCAGCAGCCACGACAGCTTGTCTGCTGCTCTGAGGAGCCTCGGTGACAGCCTGCTAAAGTGCAGGCCAAACTGCCACCGAGGATCCAGGGTGAGGCTGAGATAGCGCATCTCGGCCTTCACCTGAACCTGGGTCCCTCCGACAGAATGCGATCCTTCCTAGCCGGCCCCTTCGAGCTAGATATGTACCTCCATCGCTTTGGCTGAAATGACGATACGTGCCTGATCTTCCCAGCTGGGCCCTCATCTAGTTATCGTTCGAAATACAAAAAAAAATGTACCGATCTAATGTACGTGGTACTTCCTATTTATCTCTAAAATTTTCTGTCAATTTGAAGGAATCTGATATATACCAAAGAAATTCACTTAAAAAGTTTTGTCTACCTAGCCGGGCCCTCGGTAATTTAGGTGAATACGAACCAAAAAGTAATCAGTTATGTTTTCTCAATGTACCTAAACTGCGAAGAACTAAAAGTTACATTGGAAAACAAAACCTGTTAACTTCTTTTACACACGTATTCAGTTTCATTACAGAGGGCCCAGTTAGAACGACGAAAGTTTTCAAACTGAATTTCTTTGATACTATAATAGTTTCCTTGAATTTGATACATATCAGATCAGTATATATTTTTTTTGTCTTACGAACGTCAAATAGCAAAGAACCCACTTGGGAAGATCAGGCACCTTATCGTAATTTCTGCTAAACTGAGGCACTATCAATCGTAAGGTCCATTCAGTTCGGGGGGCTCGCTAGGAAAGAAATACGTCCCGGGTTGGAGTGTCCAGGGGTGTGGTGGTAGGTGACCTCTATGCCGGGTGTAGGCAGGGAGGGTGTTCCTATGGTGTACCCTAAGCTTGTAATCCCCTTCGCCAATCTTATTGGGCAAAGGGGTTCCTAGCTGCCCCTGGTGCCGAGGGTAGCCAAGAGCCGGAGCCCCTGACGCCCAAACAGTACCTGGAGAATAGGAATGAGGGAGGGGTAAGGTAGGGAGGGAGATGGCTTGCGTCGGCTAGGAGTCCCTCCAAGGCCGGTGGTTCAAGCCCCGTCCGGTTGACTGCCTTACTCTGAAGGAGCAAGGCGAGTGTCCCGGGGCGACACTCCGCTTGGCTTCGTTGGCACCGTTAGGTATCCACCAAACGACCACTGTGTGGTTTTCCAAACGACAATAGAAAACTCTTTAAGAAACAAGATAGCCGAGGTTTTGTCTTAATAAAGACAAAAGCTCGACGTGTACGGTGCGGTTTTCAAGGAAAACCGGAGAAGCTGCGGGGGCCGCAGCGTCGGCGCAGAATTCGAGGCGTCCGTGCAGCTGGGCGGTTGAATCGCGAATCTTGAACGGTTCGTAACATCCACTGGAACGTAGTGAGCAGGGCATTACGTGGAGGTCGTCACCTCAAGTCGTTCAGGTCCGGAGCGTCACTACTTGGCGTCGTTAGCAACGCTTGCTGATCGCCACTTGGAGACTTCTTTTGAATAAAGTCCAAGAAACGGATACACTCGAGCTGAGTCACGGTTTTAAGAAACAAGAAAAGAAACAATATGGTGATCTCAGCTAAGAGTGGAAATTCTTGGACGAGACGAGATAATCCATTAAATAGTGTGTAATTATGGTATCATTACACTGATGATTATATAATTACGACGAAATCCACCGTCTTATGTACTAAAATGTGGTCCCCGACCAGTTACTATTTGCGCCAGAGCGCAATTCCGTGTTCTATAATATTGACATTCATATTAATTTAGAAGACTTAGATTATGCAGTAGGCATACAGATTGAAATTACATATAAAGCATTTTATTTATTATATTAAAACTGTGGAAATAAAACTCATAAGTCTGTTTTCCTTTCAACGCAGTTTCGTTCGTTTGTATAACGCCGAGCGGGCGACGCAAGCTGCGAAAATCGAGCAACAATCCATCATCGCCGTTCTCAATCAGGTATAGTGCATGCTACCTTAATATACGTAATTGGGTATTTGACTAATCTCGATTTAGTAAAAAATATTGATACTCTATTAAAATATTGGTAAATAACAACCAATGGCCAACATTTTCAGTTAAAAATGTATCGTCTAGCTGGTTTTGTGAGCATTCAAAAGTTCCATAGGCAAGTCCATTTTTAAGTATAAAATTAAAAAATAATAATTATATCATTGAACTACCCGTTCATTTTCCACCAACTTTTATTATAAAACCATTTACTTAAACGAAACATTTGATATAGCTACCATACAAAATTTACTAGACGCGCATACAAGAGTTTGCGTTGTGACGTCACAATACAATAGCCATTTCTATAGAGCGTTTTTGGGCTTGCCCAAAATATGTGCTCTTAAAGTTGTGATATCTCAGGTAATTCAAATGAGAATCAAGTGGTTCTTTCAACGATGTTTCTTAAATTGAGGCGTCTTTTGATTAAACACATAAAAAAATTTAGTCAAATAACCAATTGTGTGTCCATATTAATGACGACAATCACTTGTGTTGTATTTTTTCCATAATAACATGATAATTAATATAGACGGCAAAGTCAGCGGAATGGTAACAGACGTATAGTAAATCCTCAAGAAACATCTTTCATATAATTAGAATCGTATTTCGGCCCTGAAAAGGGCCTTTTGTATCGTGTGTGTCGACAAAACGATGTCACGTCGCTGTAGAGGCGAGCGAGCGCGAGCGCTTCTCGGTCTTCTTCGGCAAGAGCACCGCCTGAATGTTGGGCAGCACACCACCCTGGGCGATGGTGACGCCAGAGAGGAGTTGGTTCAACTCTTCGTCGTCGTTCGCCAGCCGGAGATGATCCTGGAGGCTGGTCTTGTTATCTCGGGCACCGGCACTAAATTCAAAGTCAAATATTCTTTATTTGCATAGGCTTGTACACAGCACTTACAAATCGTCATACATAAAGAAAATATTTAAAGATAAAGTATATGATTAAAATTAAATATATATTACTAACTAATTGAATATATTGTAAATTAATTAATCAATCTCGTCGTAATAACTGATAGTATACATACAGGGTGTCTCATTCAAATCGGTCAGTGAAATTCTATAACTATAAGACATTACGCAGATCTGTTCTGAGGAATCATCAAATCGATTTTAATAATAATAATTGATGTCTTTATTTCAGGATATACCCATAACAGTTAAAAGTTTCACACATACAGAACAAACACAATTCAAAATAATTAATTTATAGGTACTTATAACCAGAAAATAATAATAATGCCAATGAATTTAAATACTAAAATGACTTCAGATTAAATCATAATATTAGTTAACTAAAAATTTATAAGAATCAAATTTAGCAGGTAATTTTATTTAACAAGAAAAATTTGCATTTATACTTTTAATAATACTTTTTTAAAAAACCCGTTCCAGCGTCTGGTGCGTGAGATCGCTCAGGACTTCAAGACCGATCTGCGTTTCCAGAGCTCCGCCGTGATGGCCCTCCAGGAGGCTAGCGAGGCTTACCTCGTGGGACTCTTCGAGGACACCAACCTGTGCGCCATTCACGCGAAGCGTGTCACCATCATGCCCAAGGACATCCAGCTGGCGCGCAGGATCAGAGGAAGAGCGCGCTTAAGTCGCTCTCGCGTATGGTCACGCCTAACGCCGCAGCGCGACACACACACACAAAAGGCCCTTTTCAGGGCCGCAAATTGTTCAATTTTGTTGACTCGACAAAAGTTTCTTGAAATTAGCAAAAGTCTCTTTTATAGATTATGATGATAAACGGATAGGACGGATGGATGGATGGATGGATGGATAGATAGATAGAATACGACAACAATATATATATAATACATTTATTATGTTTTTGATTAATGAATGAATCTATCTCGTCGTCATAACGGATAGGATGATGGATGGATGGATGGAGCTAGCTAGTTTTGATATTATAAAGTAAAGTATAATCTAGACGACGACGAGAGAGACGATAAAAAATTATGCACCTACTGTTATGTATTTAGATTTGCCTACCGTACGATTTGAAAGATCAATTATCGATTATCGGGATATTTGGCTAAAATACATACTACATACATACATTACTTTAAATAAATTATATAGACTTGTATGTTTGTATTTGTAAAGACTGAGAGAGACCACCCCCCCTTACCCCGCTACCCCTCCGCCGGTGTCACGCCGGCCGAGTATAAATATGACTCGTTCCGACCGCGCCCTCCCCGCCGTTTGAGTTGGACCGTTCTGATATAAATATGCGGGGTAACTGTGTTGCGTACGTCAGTATCGAGTCTACCGTAGCGCACGTACACTGCGCTACTACCTCTTGACATTAACAGTTAACAAACCAACCTATCAAACATGTCCGGACGCGGCAAAGGTGGCAAAGTTAAGGGAAAGGTCAAGTCACGTTCCAACCGTGCCGGACTCCAGTTCCCGGTCGGTCGTATCCACAGGCTGCTGCGCAAGGGTAACTACGCCGAGCGCGTCGGTGCCGGCGCTCCGGTTTACCTGGCCGCCGTTATGGAGTACCTCGCCGCTGAGGTGTTGGAGTTGGCCGGCAACGCCGCCCGTGACAACAAGAAGACCAGGATCATCCCCAGACATCTCCAGCTGGCGATACGCAACGACGAGGAGTTGAACAAACTGCTCTCCGGCGTCACCATCGCCCAGGGTGGTGTGCTGCCCAACATTCAGGCGGTGCTCTTGCCGAAGAAGACAGAGAAGAAGGCTTAAGCTTAAGCTTAAGCTCGCCCTCTACAAGCGACGTGTCGTCGTCGTTGTTTTTGGCGACAGACACAAGCGCACCAACAACACAAAAGGCCCTTTTCAGGGCCGCAATACGATTCTGATTATTTTAAATATGTTTCTTGAGGTACTATACGTCTCTCTTACGGCCAATCAAATAAAAACTTATCATTTTGTTGTTATGATAAAAACACAACAAACACACGTGATTCATATGGTCATATCGAGATATTACACACACTAAAACGGTAGTTTTATGTACATACATAATGAGAATACATATTAAAATAATATTGATACAATCAATCATCATCAGCAGCAACACACACACTTCAACTGCTGGACATAGGATATAGGTCTACCCTAATTCACGCCACTGCCCAGCCCACACCACCACACCAGGTAGCCTTCGAATGTCATCATCCCATCTTGTCGCTTGTACGCTTACCGAATAGCGGTCCACTACACTCAATATTATGGTAGAATACACCTCACTTACCTGTTTGTTTGTTGCTTTGAGAACGGCGATGATGATGATTGCTTGCTCGATGATTTTCGAAGATCGCCTCGCTCGCTCGCTCGCTCGCTCGCTCGCTCGACGGTGCGTGGATACTCTTTGCAGTCCGGTCAATCTGAAATTCGATAATAATTTTAACATAAACAAATAAAAATTTATGTGATATTATTTTGTTAAACAATAATTAATTATAAATAAATAAATAAAAACAAATTAAGTAAGTACGTACCTGTCTACGTTACGTTGTGTATGAATGAATATAATGTAGGTATATAGGTACATAGTTAGTTACTTGTTCTTGTTAACAGTAGGATCTGATGTTTTAATTTTTATACTTAATAAATAATAAGTTATTCGCATCATGTTACTATGTGCGTCATCAATCATCATATCGAATCAATCAAAAATCATAGATTATTACACTGTCTCTCTCTAACGCTACGGGGGGAGGGGGAGGGCGGAGAGGGGTGTCTGTGCGTTAACGCGTTCCTATTGGTCGACGCGAGCGACCGCATCTCCCGTTTACGGTTCATATTTGAGCGCGATCGACCTTATAACTAGCAAACTCCGAGTAAGCGGTTACGCATTCTCTCTCTCGTCCCCGTGAGAGTGACACGTACTTACAAATCCAATCAACCAGTTTTGTATTATTCGCCATGCCGCCCAAGACCGGTGGAAAGGCCGCCAAGAAATCCGGCAAGGCCCAAAAGAACATCTCGAAGACCGACAAAAAGAAGAAGAAGCATAAGCGCAAGGAGAGCTACGCCATCTACATCTACAAGGTGCTCAAGCAGGTCCACCCTGACACCGGTATCTCCTCGAAGGCGATGTCCATCATGAACTCGTTCGTGAACGACATATTCGAGCGCATCGCCGCCGAGGCTTCCCGTCTGGCGCACTACAACAAGCGGTCGACCATCACCTCCAGGGAGGTGCAGACCTCCGTGAGGCTCCTGCTGCCCGGTGAGCTCGCCAAGCACGCCGTCAGTGAGGGAACCAAGGCCGTCACCAAATACACCAGCTCGAAGTGAGGTGCTGGAACGCCCTGTGCCGCCCGCAGCTCCGTTGTGCGGCGCACACAGCTATCCCAACCTCTCGATCTCGGTCGAACACAAAAAGGCCCTTTTCAGGGCCACAAAATGTTATTCGAGTTTTTGTTAAAAAAACGTTTCTTAAAAGGATGCAACATCAGTCTCTTATTATATACATTTTAAGTTATAACATACATAGTTACATGAAAATATTATCATTGATATAATATTATATCGTTTTGTACACTACATATTATTATTATAAATAATATGTGTAATACGGTAGTACATAAACGAAACATTTTCCTGCATATATATGATAAATATATAATATTATAGCGTTTATGTACACACCATGCGCGAGGGCCGACATTAATTGTGTAGTCATGTATTGTACGGATGCACGAATGATGCACTTAAACGTCAGTAAAATCAGAATATTTCACCCGTCTCTACATACCTAATTATATCATATATGCACCTACACGTGTACATATGTAACCCAATTATATACCTATAGAAAATGACGGTAAAATAACATAATATTATTGATATTTTAATTATTTAAAGTATGTATGCGTACATACAAATAATTATAGTACCTACCTATAAATTGTGTGCTTATGTTTTTATATATATTATGTAATATGAAAAAAAAAAAAAAAAAATAATAATAATAATAAGTACATGAAACATTGCATGATTGTAAAATAATAACAAACAGAAATATCGTACATAATATAGGTAGTTGGTGCGCTCGGCGCTAGTTTCGATTCGATTTATTCCCCCCTCTCGCTCTAATGGAACGTGCGAGCGGGACGCGAGACCGCGTGTACGGCAACTATAAATACCGGTGGTAGAGGACCTCGTGTTTTTAATACGTCTCGAGCATTCACGACGCACGGGTCGCGTTACGTTTAATTTCCTTCCTTCTACTTTGATTGAAGTAACCCACAAACAACCGCTCTCATCGCAATGGCTCGTACCAAGCAGACAGCCCGTAAATCGACCGGTGGTAAGGCGCCGCGCAAGCAGCTCGCCACCAAGGCGGCTCGCAAGAGCGCACCGGCCACCGGCGGTGTCAAGAAGCCCCATCGTTACAGGCCAGGAACAGTGGCTCTCCGTGAGATCCGTCGTTACCAGAAGAGCACTGAGCTTTTGATCCGCAAGCTTCCGTTCCAGCGTCTGGTGCGTGAGATCGCTCAGGACTTCAAGACCGATCTGCGTTTCCAGAGCTCCGCCGTGATGGCCCTCCAGGAGGCTAGCGAGGCTTACCTCGTGGGACTCTTCGAGGACACCAACCTGTGCGCCATTCACGCGAAGCGTGTCACCATCATGCCCAAGGACATCCAGCTGGCGCGCAGGATCAGAGGAGAGCGCGCTTAAGTCGCTCTCGCGTATGGTCACGCCTAACGCCGCAGCGCGACACACACACACAAAAGGCCCTTTTCAGGGCCGCAAATTGTTCAATTTTGTTGACTCGACAAAAGTTTCTTGAAATTAGCAAAAGTCTCTTTTATAGATTATGATGATAAACGGATAGGACGGATGGATGGATGGATGGATGGATAGATAGATAGAATACGACAACAATATTATATATAATACATTATTATGTTTTTGATTAATGAATGAATCTATCTCGTCGTCATAACGGATAGGATGGATGGATGGATGGATGGAGCTAGCTAGTTTTGATATTATAAAGTAAAGTATAATCTAGACGACGACGAGAGAGACGATAAAAAATTATGCACCTACTGTTATGTATTTAGATTTGCCTACCGTACGATTTGAAAGATCAATTATCGATTATCGGGATATTTGGCTAAAATACATACTACATACATACATTACTTTAAATAAATTATATAGACTTGTATGTTTGTATTTGTAAAGACTGAGAGAGACCACCCCCCCTTACCCCGCTACCCCTCCGCCGGTGTCACGCCGGCCGAGTATAAATATGACTCGTTCCCGACCGCTTTATGTTAGACTCGTCTCTGCTGTTCGACGCGACGCAACCGCTTCGCGTCCGTACATACATACACATTCATTCGCTGGTGTGAAACACTCTTCATCGCATCAAGATGACCGGTCGCGGTAAGGGAGGAAAGGGATTGGGAAAAGGTGGTGCCAAGCGTCACAGGAAGGTACTCCGTGATAACATCCAGGGTATCACGAAGCCCGCCATCCGTCGTCTCGCTCGCAGAGGAGGCGTGAAGCGTATCTCCGGTCTGATCTACGAGGAGACTCGCGGTGTGCTGAAGGTGTTCCTCGAGAACGTGATCCGCGACGCTGTCACCTACACCGAGCACGCGAAGAGGAAGACCGTCACCGCCATGGACGTCGTGTACGCTCTGAAACGCCAGGGCCGCACCCTGTACGGTTTCGGAGGTTAATTTTCTGCAGTCTCGTGCCGTGTTTCGATATGGTTTGATGGTGACGTGTGTGTTTCGTGTTTTTGTTAACACTACACACACTGTCTTCGTCATGACATGTCGAGCGGGAGACGCGTAGAGATGACGCCACCCAGACACCATCATCATAAAAAGGCCCTTTTCAGGGCCGCAAGAGTTTCGTTATTGATATAACTGTTTCTTAAACGAGCGAGAGTCTTCTTCTATCAAACGACAATGATGATTTGATATCATCATATATATAGGTATTATGTATTCTATATAATATAATATAGATATAATAATAACAAATTAATTTATTTACCACCGGTTTCTCGACCGCTGCTGCTCTACATAGTCCGGCGCGCCGTCGTTCTCATTCTCCCGAGAACGTACATTTCTTTGATCCATCTCGTGTGCGAGCACCGCTCGCCATCGTTACATCACGGATACCTATATTAATGAAAAAGAAAACACATAATGTTAGAAAAAATGAAATTTATTATGATTGAAATATGGCCTTCATGACGCGTAATGCAGTCATTGCAGGTAGGTATGTACGTACATACTTACTTACTTACTAACCGCACCTGCAATGACTGACAGCACAATTACTATCTAATAATTGTGATTCTTAAAAATATATTATCAACATTTGTTTCATAATTACATAATAATATAATATATGTAATATGTTTCATAACATACACAAGGGAGTCGCACTGACAAAATAAAATAGGCGTTACCTAAAAATGTATCTGAACTTATTAGGTACATAAGTATGTAGTAGTAGAGTATCTAGTGTTGGTGTCGTCTTTTTCTTCTTCTTTTCAACAAATTGCATTATCAATATAAATTTTAATACATATTTCATTTGAATATTAATATTTATTAAGTATTGAGAACGGTGGAGAGAGTGAGTCGATTCGACTCATTATATGATCGCGTCTGGGACTCGCGACGGGACGGTGGTATTCGGTATGTACGTTTTATGAATTATGTTATTCGAATACCGTTAAGATGAATGCAATACCGAAACAGACCAGAACAGTATCTAAATTTTATATTTATCGTTATAATTTAATTCATAATAAAAACACCGAGAGTTCTATACATCCAGAGCTCGGTTGGCGGTGTCTCGTGAGCGACGTTCATGTTTTACGACCCTCGAGTTGACGTCTATAAATTCGGACAGAATAGTATAAATACCAATATATAAACTTTCGCTCATCAAGCTCGGTATATCAGCTTTTCGTTTGTCGTCCGGATAAACATGAATTATAATGTATAACAATAGAAAAATACATTTAAACATGACCCGAGGTGAGTCTAGTATGCAATGTTCAAAATAAACACTCAGACCGCGCCACGTGTGCATTATAAAACCCGTGGGTGTGTTCATATCGTACTACACTAAGAGATATTAAAATTTTATGTTTCCATTCGAAGATCGTGATTAAAATATGTCTACAAACGTTATTTTTTCAGATGCATGCTAGTGCTAGTGAAAAGTTTGAAGCGTTCATACGAGAAAACGTCTAGCGACATCGCGGTTCTCTTTTAGGGGTATTGCTACGCCGCAGCGGGTCAGTTTTGAATAGGTGGCGCCACTGGTAATTCAACGCCTGGCGCGAAGTAAACCAACCTGAGTTTTTATACTTACAAATTCATCAACAAATTATATAACAACAACAAGTGGCAGACACAGCTGTAGCATCCGACGCACCGGCTCCGTGCGACGCCCGCCAAGAAGCCCAAGGCCTCCGCGTCCGGCGCGAAGAAGCCCAAAGCGAAGCCGACTCACCCTAAGACCAGCGAGATGGTGAACAGGCGCGATCAAAGAGCTGAAGGAACGCAGCGGTTCATCCCTCCAAGCGATCAAGAAGTACATCGCCGCCCAGTACAAGGTGGACGCTGAGAAATTGGCGCCTTTCATAAGGAAATATCTGAAGAGCGCCGTCGAATCCGGCGCGCTGATCCAGACCAAGGGCAAGGGCGCCTCCGGGTCGTTCAAGCTCGAGTCGAAATCGTCCGCTTCGAAGAAGCCCGCCGGCGCAGCCAAAAAGCCCGCCGCCGCATCGGCGAAGCCCAAGAAATCCGCCGCTGCCGCCGCCAAGTCGAAGAAGGCGGCCGCCGCCTCCTCTCCGAGCAAGGCGAGCGGCGGACGCGCCGCCACCAAGGACAAGAAGGCGGCAGCCGCCAAGAAGAAGCCCGCGGCGAAGAAGCCCGCCGCCGCCAAGGCGAAGAGCGCCGCCGCGCCGAAGGCCAAGAAGACCGCCAAGCCGCCTACGAAGAAACCGAAAGCGCCCAAGCCCAAGAAGGCCGCGGCCACGCCTAAATCTAAGCCGGCAGCCAAGAAGGCGGCCGCTAAGAAGTAAGATGAAGGCGTGCGTTTCGATCGGGGTATCGCAGGGGGTAGCAGATAGATGGATGGAGGAAGATCGACCCGCCGCCCGCCGCGTGTGCTGTGCAGCGAGCGACACCGACAGCGCGGCGTCCGTCCACAGCTAGCTGGCAGGCGCGCGCGCGTGCGGACCCCGCCCGCCGCTCTGCGGTCGCAGCGACCGTCGAGAGCGTTCACAAAAAGCCCTTTTCAGGGCTAACAATTCATTCATAATGCCGCAAACGCATTGTTTCTTAATCTACGCAGAGTCTCTTGGCTTCTATACGAACGACTACACACGCACACCTAACTAACAACACACATACAATGAACCTATAAGACCTAGTATGTAGGTAACCTAGCTGACTAATAAATTAATGATAGATAATATACTATACATATCTATCGGACGTAAACCGATCCCTAACTAACTGACCGCACGTCTCGTATCTCTCTTCTCATTCGACACTGCCTGTCCTGCTGATTGTGTCCGTCCCGCCCGTCCCCACGTTCAAGTGGCCACGGAAGGCAGGCAGCCAGCCGGCCAGCAGACGAGCAGAGAGGTCCCCGCCCGACTGCCCGAAACTCACGGCCTCAGCGGCTTCGTTTCGACTTGTTCAGTTATTCAATATATAGCCTACATTAATACTATGTACGTACATATGTACATACATACATACATTCTGAAATAATTCATTAAACGCAATACATACATGCTTAATTATTATAAAATCATAATAAGCACATTATTAT
>CM026303.1:852937-897625 GCA_014851415.1 Cnaphalocrocis medinalis
TCTGATCTACGAGGAGACTCGCGGTGTGCTGAAGGTGTTCCTCGAGAACGTGATCCGCGACGCTGTCACCTACACCGAGCACGCGAAGAGGAAGACCGTCACCGCCATGGACGTCGTGTACGCTCTGAAACGCCAGGGCCGCACCCTGTACGGTTTCGGAGGTTAATTTTCTGCAGTCTCGTGCCGTGTTTCGATATGGTTTGATGGTGACGGACGTGTGTTTCGTGTTATTGTTAACACTACACACACTGTCTTCGTCATGACATGTCGAGCGGGAGACGCGTAGAGATGACGCCACCCAGACACCATCATCATAAAAAGGCCCTTTTCAGGGCCGCAAGAGTTTCGTTATTGATATAACTGTTTCTTAAACGAGCGAGAGTCTTCTTCTATCAAACGACAATGATGATTTGATATCATCATATAGGTATTATGTATTTGTGCAGCACTGTGCACCTGTAAGCTGGTCCAGGTAGGTAAGAAACAAGACACAATTTTCTGGCTAGGTAGTAGTGCCAGGGCGAGACTGCTGGTGAGAGGTCGAGAACCTCCTGGTGGAGACGAGAGCATGCTTTTGGCCGGGACCCACCGATCTATATACTAATTTTGTGGGCCCCGACCAGTACGATTTGCGCGAACGCTCAATTTGGCGTCGGCCAATAACAATCGGGCGCCCCCGCGACGTCCCTCGCCGTCGCGGCGGCGCCACTGTCGCGCGACAACCTACACCTGTCTCGCTCTAGCAATATCTATTCATTTATTTACATAAGCTATTATCTATTTACAATGTTTTCTTATATACTATTATCTATGCTATTAAACGAACGAAAACAATAAACAAAGAAACAATAACGAAATAACAACAAAGGGACAAAACTATAACTATACAAACAACGAACTAAGGAGACTATACAAACCTATATCTATCTATTTGTCTGGGTGAGTTTTACTATGCTATTTTCCTATCTATCTAGGACTTAGGTACAATTCTAAGCCTAGGTACTCATCCCAGATACCTATTTGTGTATAGTGTCCTAGCTACGTGTTGGTGTATGCCCTATCTATTCCTGCCTATATAGTATCTATGTGTAGTGTGAAATAAAATGCCAAAGTAATAATGATTTATTTGCGAATTATCTATAACTATTTACATTGATTGATAATCGAACTTATAAACTATGATTCAAGGCCGGTCTGTCGTGCACATCTCTCCCGCCGCGCGTTGTCCTTCGGTCGACGCGATCTGCTGTCGGTGCTGGACAGCCGGCTCCGTTGGCAGGATGACGAGCTTCTTCGTAGGCCTCCGCAGCACTCCGCCCTTGGTGCGCACGTCGACGGCCCTGACGACTCCGTCGGGACCCGGGAACACTGCGGTGACCAGTCCTCGCGGCCACACATTGCGGGGTAGCGTGCCGTCGGTGATGAGCACGACGTCGCCGATCTTGATTGCGGGGCCCTTGCCGTGGGGCTCCCGCCGGTGTTGGAGCTCGGGGAGGTACTCCCTGAGCCATCTGGCCCAAAAGAGGTCGGCCAGGCGCTGTGATGCACGCCAATGAGTCCGCCCTATTAGGTCGGCGTCCTCATAGGCGCCCGATGGTGGAGTGCGCGCCGATCCGCCCAGGAGGAAGTGGTTAGGCGTGATCGCCTCGGGGTCCTCTGGGTGCACGGAGACGTGGGTGAGCGGGCGGCTGTTGACTGTGTATTCCGCCTCGGTGAGGAGCGTGGTGAGGACTTCTTCTTGCGGGTTGCGTTCATGCAGGACGGCCGTGAGCGCGACTTTCACGCTCCGGACCAGTCTCTCCCAGGCCCCCCCCATGAAGGGGGCGCCGGGGGGGATGAAGCGCCAGCTGATCATCCTCTTGCTCGCCTCCTCTTCTGTGGCTCGGTCGATGGCTGCACGTAGCTCCTTGGCTGCTCCCTGGAGGTTCGTCCCGTTGTCGGACCATATCTCGGCGGGGCAGCCGCGCCGCGCTATCATGCGGCGCAGCGCCATCACCGCCGAGTCTGTGCTGAGGCTCGCCGCCACCTCGAGATGGACTGCCCGAGTGGTCAGGCAGGTGAAGAGGGCGACGTACCGCTTCTGTACGGCGCGTCCCACGGCGACGGTCAGCGGGCCGAAGTAATCCAGCCCGGTGAATGTGAAGGGCCGCCGGTGGTGTGCCAACCGACAGTGCGGGTGGTTGCCGGTAGGTGGCGCAGGTGGCGAGGTCCTCTTGATACGGCATGGCAGACATCGATGTACTATCATCCTCGCAGTGGGTCGTAGGCGGAGAATCCAATATCGTTGGCGACACTCGTTGATTGTGGCTTCTACCCCGGCGTGATGTAGGCTTCTTGTTCTATGTTTCAGGCATCTGAAGCACAGCGACTTCGATTTGGCCAGGTCCCACCTGGCCGCTATATCTGCCTCCGTCATTTGGCGGCAGTTAGCCGCGGCGTGCCCCCCGTTATCGCAAACGGGGCACTCTTGCGGCTCTATTGCAGTGGCGTATGTCTTCTGAGGCGCCCTGCGGGGGTGCGGGGGGTGGTTCGCCGTCTCTCCGGCCTGCTCCGGCTGCGCGTACGGCCCGCAGCGGTCCGCTTCTCGTTGTAGGAAGCGGGCGAGCTTGAGCAGGTCCGGTTCTTCTATCTTCTCTTCAGCAGCGAAATCGAACCATCGGTACTTCAATGTAGGAGTGAGCTTCTCTATTGTGGCCTTCGTGACTTCGGGGTTGTAGAGGTAGTAGATCTTCTCTAGCGCGCGAAGTGTAGCTACGATGTTGTTGACTCTTGTGGCGAAGATGCAGAGGTCCTTGGGGGCGTCTGAGGGCCGAGGGAGCGCCCTCAGACGCTCCAACTCGGCGAGGGCGATCGCGTCCGGTCGTCCGAAACGCGACTGCAGAGTCTTCATTACTTCCTCGGCGCTGGTGTTGTAGATGAGGAGGTTTTCTACCGCTTCCTTGGCTCGTCCCCGAAGACATCGTCGAAGGCGGGCGATGTTTTCTGTGTTGCTGTATGCGCTCGCAGTTTCGTAGTAGGCGGCCCGGAAGGAGAGCCATTCTTGGTAGGCCCCGCCGTACGGAGGTAGCTCGGTGAAGTTGCGCGGCGCTATTTGCTGTTGGCCCGCTTTGGCGGCGAGCGCAATTGCCGACGCAAGCTCGCCGAGGTCGATCTTCGTATGGGCGGAGACTGCATTCTCTCCCGCCGGTGTTGTAGTCGGTTTCTCGTTCGCCGTAGTCCGTCGCTCGACGATGGCGGGCGGCCCCAGCGGGACGCGGGGGGGGCCCGTCGGTGCTGTTGCCTCTGCTTGCTCCTGCTGCTGCTGCGGCGCGTCGACGTTGTGTGGGTGCTCATCTATTGCCAACCCAGGTTGGCTCTCATCGAGCCATTGGTTGACGCGGCGCGCAGTCGTCATCTCCGTCGTCACGGTGCCGACTTCGGAGTCCGCTTCGGCGAGGTGTGCTTCCAGTTGCATTTCCTCTTCTATAGCTTCTATGTCGGCGGCGGCGAGTTCTATTTTCAGGCGAATGAGATCCGCGCGCGCCTTGGCGAGGCGCACAGAGCTCTCACTTGGTTTCTTCGATTTCTTCATGTGTTCCGATGCTTGGCGCGCCGCGTCTTTAGTGGACGGCGGCGCCATTCTGGTTTTCACGCTGCTGGTGCGAAGGCGTTCCCCCCGCGTCGATGGTGCGCGCGATGCTGCCGTGGTAGGTGGCAGCGGCGCGTCTTCTATGATGGGAGTTTGCTGCGGCGCGATCTTCTTTCGCGGCGGCGGCGTAGTATCCCGGCTTACTATGCGAGGTGCCGATTTCTTAATCGGCGGTGGCGGCGGCTGCGACGGCGCGACGCTTGTGTTCGGCGGCGTCGCTAGCGGCTGCAGCAATGGTGGTGGCGCTGCGGACTCCCCTGCTGCTATACTATTTCCCGCGGGTACTATACTATTTCCCGCGGGCGGTGGGGGAGCCGCGGCGCCCAATGTTGTCATCGTCGAACCCGTTGTACCCGTGGCGCTCGTGCTGATGGCCGACGTCGTCTCGCAGGAGCTTCTCCTCGAAGACGTCGGCGTCGATGTAGCAGGAGTAGCCTCGGCGGAAGATGACCGAATGCTATTCGACCGTTCTTGACTATTCGGTCGCGAAATGATACGCTCGTCCCTGCTGGCTCTCGACCTCGTGACAAGCGGCATGATGATGCTTGAATCTTCTTCTAACCGCAATGATCCGACTCCGATGGACCAAAATGTGCAGCACTGTGCACCTGTAAGCTGGTCCAGGTAGGTAAGAAACAAGACACAATTTTCTGGCTAGGTAGTAGTGCCAGGGCGAGACTGCTGGTGAGAGGTCGAGAACCTCCTGGTGGAGACGAGAGCATGCTTTTGGCCGGGACCCACCGATCTATATACTAATTTTGTGGGCCCCGACCAGTACGATTTGCGCGAACGCTCAATTTGGCGTCGGCCAATAACAATCGGGCGCCCCCGCGACGTCCCTCGCCGTCGCGGCGGCGCCACTGTCGCGCGACAACCTACACCTGTCTCGCTCTAGCAATATCTATTCATTTATTTACATAAGCTATTATCTATTTACAATGTTTTCTTATATACTATTATCTATGCTATTAAACGAACGAAAACAATAAACAAAGAAACAATAACGAAATAACAACAAAGGGACAAAACTATAACTATACAAACAACGAACTAAGGAGACTATACAAACCTATATCTATCTATTTGTCTGGGTGAGTTTTACTATGCTATTTTCCTATCTATCTAGGACTTAGGTACAATTCTAAGCCTAGGTACTCATCCCAGATACCTATTTGTGTATAGTGTCCTAGCTACGTGTTGGTGTATGCCCTATCTATTCCTGCCTATATAGTATCTATGTGTAGTGTGAAATAAAATGCCAAAGTAATAATGATTTATTTGCGAATTATCTATAACTATTTACATTGATTGATAATCGAACTTATAAACTATGATTCAAGGCCGGTCTGTCGTGCACAGTATTCTATATAATATAATATAGATATAATAATAACAAATTAATTTATTTACCACCGGTTTCTCGACCGCTGCTGCTCTACATAGTCCGGCGCGCCGTTCTCATTCTCCCGAGAACGTACGTTTCTTTGATCCATCTCGTGTGCGAGCACCGCTCGCCATCGTTACATCACGGATACCTATATTAATGAAAAAGAAAACACATAATGTTAGAAAAAATTAAATTTATTATGAATGAAATATGGCCTTCATGACGCGTAATGCAGTCATTGCAGGTAGGTATGTACGTACTTACTAACGCACCTGCAATGACTGACTGACAACACTTACTATCTAATAATTGTGATTCTTAAAAATATATTATTTCATAATTACATAATAACATAATATATGTAATATGTTTCATAACATACACAAGGGAGTCGCACTGACAAAATAAAATAGGCGTTACCTAAAAATGTATCTGAACTTATTAGGTACATAAGTATGTAGTAGTAGAGTATCTAGTGTTGGTGTAGTCTTTTTCTTCTTCTTTTCAACAAATTGCATTATCAATATAAATTTTAATACATATTTCATTTGAATATTAATATTTATTAAGTATTGAGAACGGAGGAGCGAGTGAGTCGATTCGACTCATTATATGATCGCGTCTGGGACTCGCGACGGGTACGGTGGTATTCGGTATGTACGTTTTATGAATTATGTTATTCGAATACCGTTAAGATGTATGCAATACCGAAACAGACCAGAACAGTATCTAAATTTTATATTTATCGTTATAATTTAATTCATAATAAAAACACCGAGAGTTCTATACATCCAGAGCTCGGTTGGCGGTGTCTCGTGAGCGACGTTCATGTTTTACGACCCTCGAGTTGACGTCTATAAATTCGGACAGAATATATATAAATACAATATATAAACTTTCGCTCATCAAGCTCGGTATATCAGCTTTTCGTTTGTCGTCCGATAAACATGAATTATAATGTATAAACAATAGAAAAATAACATTTAAACATGACCCGAGGTGAGTCTAGTATGCAATGTTCAAAATAAACACTCATACCGCGCCACGTGTGCATTATAAAACCACGTGGGTGTGTTCATATCGTACTTACACTAAGAGATATTAAAATTTTATGTTTCATTCGAAGATCGTGATTAAAATATGTCTACAAACGTTATTTTTTCAGATGCATGCTAGTGAAAAGTTTGAAGCGTTCATACGAGAAAACGTCTAGCGACATCGCGGTTCTCTTTAGGGTATTGCTACTCCGCAGCGGGTCAGTTTTGAATAGGTGGCGCCACTGGTAATTCAACGCCTGCGCGAAGTAAACCAACCTGAGTTTTTATACTTACAAATTCATCAACAAATTATTATAACAACAACAATGGCAGACACAGCTGTAGCATCCGACGCACCGGCTCCGGCGACGCCCGCCAAGAAGCCCAAGGCCTCCGCGTCCGGCGCGAAGAAGCCCAAAGCGAAGCCGACTCACCCTAAGACCAGCGAGATGGTGAACAGCGCGATCAAAGAGCTGAAGGAACGCAGCGGTTCATCCCTCCAAGCGATCAAGAAGTACATCGCCGCCCAGTACAAGGTGGACGCTGAGAAATTGGCGCCTTTCATAAGGAAATATCTGAAGAGCGCCGTCGAATCCGGCGCGCTGATCCAGACCAAGGGCAAGGGCGCCTCCGGGTCGTTCAAGCTCGAGTCGAAATCGTCCGCTTCGAAGAAGCCCGCCGGCGCAGCCAAAAAGCCCGCCGCCGCATCGGCGAAGCCCAAGAAATCCGCCGCTGCCGCCGCCAAGTCGAAGAAGGCGGCCGCCGCCTCCTCTCCGAGCAAGGCGAGCGGCGGACGCGCCGCCACCAAGGACAAGAAGGCGGCAGCCGCCAAGAAGAAGCCCGCGGCGAAGAAGCCCGCCGCCGCCAAGGCGAAGAGCGCCGCCGCGCCGAAGGCCAAGAAGACCGCCAAGCCGCCTACGAAGAAACCGAAAGCGCCCAAGCCCAAGAAGGCCGCGGCCACGCCTAAATCTAAGCCGGCAGCCAAGAAGGCGGCCGCTAAGAAGTAAGATGAAGGCGTGCGTTTCGATCGGGGTATCGCAGGGGGTAGCAGATAGATGGATGGAGGAAGATCGACCCGCCGCCCGCCGCGTGTGTGCAGCGAGCGACACCGACAGCGCGGCGTCCGTCCACAGCTAGCTGGCAGGCGCGCGCGCGCGTGCGGACCCCGCCCGCCGCTCTGCGGTCGCAGCGACCGTCGAGAGCGTTCACAAAAAGCCCTTTTCAGGGCTAACAATTCATTCATAATGCCGCAAACGCATTGTTTCTTAATCTACGCAGAGTCTCTTGGCTTCTATACGACTACACACGCACACCTAACTAACAACACACATACAATGAACCTATAAGACCTAGTATGTAGGTAACCTAGCTGACTAATAAATTAATGATAGATATACTATACATATCTATCGGACGTAACCGATCCCTAACTAACTGGACGCACGTCTCGTCTCTTCTCTTCTCATTCGACACTGCCTGTCCTGCTGATTGATGTCCGCCCCGTCCCGTCCACGTTCAAGTGCCACGGGAAGGCAGGCAGCAGCCAGCCGGCCAGCAGACGAGCAGAGAGGTCCCGCCCGACTGCCCGAAACTCACGGCTCAGCGGCTTCGTTTTCGACTTGTTCATTTAATTCATACATTATTATGTATGTACTATTGTACATACATACATACATACATACATTCTGAAATAATTTCATTAAACGCATACATACATGCTTAATTATTATAAAATCATAATAAGCACATTATTATATGGTTAGTATGGTGGGTGCCCCAGTTTGCATACACAAAAAAATTTATAAATGCAACCATAGCAAGCACACACGCAGCTCTGCGCCTCTGCGGCAGCCGTCAGTCACCACACGAACAGAGCGACCGAATGATTCATAATGTTTTGTTAAATGTGCAAGCAAAGATAGTTAACCGCGCGTGCGTTAAAATATCTCTCTCGCTCGCTCGCGCACCTCCCCGCCGTTTGAGTTGGGCCGTTCTGATATAAATATGCGGGGTAACTGTGTTGCGTACGTCAGTATCGAGTCTACCGTAGCGCACGTACACTGCGCTACTACCTCTTGACATTAACAGTTAACAAACCAACCTATCAAACATGTCCGGACGCGGCAAAGGTGGCAAAGTTAAGGGAAAGGTCAAGTCACGTTCCAACCGTGCCGGACTCCAGTTCCCGGTCGGTCGTATCCACAGGCTGCTGCGCAAGGGTAACTACGCCGAGCGCGTCGGTGCCGGCGCTCCGGTTTACCTGGCCGCCGTTATGGAGTACCTCGCCGCTGAGGTGTTGGAGTTGGCCGGCAACGCCGCCCGTGACAACAAGAAGACCAGGATCATCCCCAGACATCTCCAGCTGGCGATACGCAACGACGAGGAGTTGAACAAACTGCTCTCCGGCGTCACCATCGCCCAGGGTGGTGTGCTGCCCAACATTCAGGCGGTGCTCTTGCCGAAGAAGACAGAGAAGAAGGCTTAAGCTTAAGCTTAAGCTCGCCCTCTACAAGCGACGTGTCGTCGTCGTCGTTGTTTTTGGCGACAGACACAAGCGCACCAACAACACAAAAGGCCCTTTTCAGGGCCGCAATACGATTCTGATTATTTTAAATATGTTTCTTGAGGTACTATACGTCTCTCTTACGGCCAATCAAATAAAAACTTATCATTTTGTTGTTATGATAAAAACACAACAAACACACGTGATTCATATGGTCATATCGAGATATTACACACACTAAAACGGTAGTTTTATGTACATACATAATGAGAATACATATTAAAATAATATTGATACAATCAATCATCATCAGCAACACACACACTTCAACTGCTGGACATAGGATATAGGTCTACCCTAATTCACGCCACTGCCCAGCCCACACCACCACACCAGGTAGCCTTCGAATGTCATCATCATCCATCTTGTCGCTTGTACGCTTACCGAATAGCGGTCCACTACACTCAATATTATGGTAGAATACACCTCACTTACCTGTTTGTTTGTTGTTTTGAGAACGGCGATGATGATGATTGCTTGCTCGATGATTTTCGAAGATCGCCTCGCTCGCTCGACGGTGCGTGGATACTCTTTGCAGTCCGGTCAATCTGAAATTCGATAATAATTTTAACATAAACAAATAAAAAAAAAATTGATGTGATATTATTTTGTTAAACAATAATTAATTATAAATAAATAAATAAAAACAAATTAAGTACGTACCTGTCTACGTTACGTTGTGTATGAATGAATATAATGTAGGTATATAGGTACATAGTTAGTTAGTTGTTCTTGTTAACAGTAGGATCTGATGTTTTAATTTTTATACTTAATAAATAATAAGTTATTCGCATCATGTTACTATGTGCGTCATCAATCATCATATCGAATCAATCAAAAATCATAGATTATTACACTGTCTCTCTCTAACGCTACGGGGGGAGGGGGAGGGCGGAGAGGGGTGTCTGTGCGTTAACGCGTTCCTATTGGTCGACGCGAGCGACCGCATCTCCCGTTTACGGTTTATATTTGAGCGCGATCGACCTTATAACTAGCAAACGCTGAGTAATATTTTACGCATTCCCTCTCTCGTCCCCGTGAGAGTGACACGTACTGACTAACCCGAACAACCGAAAAAGTTTTGTATTAATCGCCATGCCGCCCAAGACCGGTGGAAAGGCCGCCAAGAAATCCGGCAAGGCCCAAAAGAACATCTCGAAGACCGACAAAAAGAAGAAGAAGCATAAGCGCAAGGAGAGCTACGCCATCTACATCTACAAGGTGCTCAAGCAGGTCCACCCCGACACCGGTATCTCCTCGAAGGCGATGTCCATCATGAACTCGTTCGTGAACGACATATTCGAGCGCATCGCCGCCGAGGCTTCCCGTCTGGCGCACTACAACAAGCGGTCGACCATCACCTCCAGGGAGGTGCAGACCTCCGTGAGGCTCCTGCTGCCCGGTGAGCTCGCCAAGCACGCCGTCAGTGAGGGAACCAAGGCCGTCACCAAATACACCAGCTCGAAGTGAGGTGCTGGAACGCCCTGTGCCGCCCGCAGCTCCGTTGTGCGGCGCACACAGCTATCCCAACCTCTCGATCTCGGTCGAACACAAAAAGGCCCTTTTCAGGGCCACAAAATGTTATTCGAGTTTTTGTTAAAAAAACGTTTCTTAAAAGGATGCAACATCAGTCTCTTATTATATACATTTTAAGTTAAATAACATACATAGTTACATGAAAATATTATCATTGATATAATATTATATCGTTTTGTACACTACATATTATTATTATAAATAATATGTGTAATACGGTAGTACATAAAGTAAAGTGAAATGGAATATTATACCGTTTATGTACACACCATGCGCGAGGGCCGACATTAATTGTGTAGTCATGTATTGTACGGATGCACGAATGATGCACTTAAACGTCAGTAAAATCAGAATATTTCACCCGTCTCTACATACCTAATTATATTATATATGCACCTACACGTGTACATATGTAACCCAATTATATACCTATAGAAAATGACGGTAAAATAACATAATATTATTGATATTTTAATTATTTAAAGTATGTATGTGTACATACAAATAATTATAGTACCTACCTATAAATTGTGTGCTTATGTTTTTATATATATTATGTAATATGAAAAAAAAAAAAAAAATAATAATAATAATAAGTACATGAAACATTGCATGATTGTAAAATAATAACAAACAGAAATATCGTACATAATATAGGTAGTTGGTGCGCTCGGCGCTAGTTTCGATTCGATTTATTCCCCCCTCTCGCTCTAATGGAACGTGCGAGCGGGACGCGAGACCGCGTGTACGGCAACTATAAATACCGGTGGTAGAGGACCTCGTGTTTTTAATACGTCTCGAGCATTCACGACGCACGGGTCGCGTTACGTTTAATTTCCTTCCTTCTACTTTGATTGAAGTAACCCACAAACAACCGCTCTCATCGCAATGGCTCGTACCAAGCAGACAGCCCGTAAATCGACCGGTGGTAAGGCGCCGCGCAAGCAGCTCGCCACCAAGGCGGCTCGCAAGAGCGCACCGGCCACCGGCGGTGTCAAGAAGCCCCATCGTTACAGGCCAGGAACAGTGGCTCTCCGTGAGATCCGTCGTTACCAGAAGAGCACTGAGCTTTTGATCCGCAAGCTTCCGTTCCAGCGTCTGGTGCGTGAGATCGCTCAGGACTTCAAGACCGATCTGCGTTTCCAGAGCTCCGCCGTGATGGCCCTCCAGGAGGCTAGCGAGGCTTACCTCGTGGGACTCTTCGAGGACACCAACCTGTGCGCCATTCACGCGAAGCGTGTCACCATCATGCCCAAGGACATCCAGCTGGCGCGCAGGATCAGAGGAGAGCGCGCTTAAGTCGCTCTCGCGTATGGTCACGCCTAACGCCGCAGCGCGACACACACACAAAAGGCCCTTTTCAGGGCCGCAAATTGTTCAATTTTGTTGACTCGACAAAAGTTTCTTGAAATTAGCAAAAGTCTCTTTTATAGATTATGATGATAAACGGATAGGATGGATGGATATATAGATAGATAGATAGATAGAATACGACAACAATATTATATATAATACATTATTATGTTTTTGATTAATGAATGAATCTATCTCGTCGTCATAACGGATAGGATGGATGGATAGCTAGCTAGCTAGCTAGCTAGCGTGGCATGAATTTTGATATTATAAAGTAAAGTATAATCTAGACGACGACGACGACGACGACGAGAGACGATAAAAAAATTATGCACCTACTGTTATGTATTTAGATTTGCCTACCGTACGATTTGAAAGATCAATTATCGATTATCGGGATATTTGGCTAAAATACATACTACATACATAATTACTTTAAATAAATTATATAGACTTGTATGTTTGTATTTGTAAAATAATATTATGTACAATTTGTATTAATTTTCGACTGAGAGAGACCACCCCCCCTTACCCCGCTACCCCTCCGCCGGTGTCACGCCGGCCGAGTATAAATATGACTCGTTCCCGACCGCTTTATGTTAGACTCGTCTCTGCTGTTCGACGCGACGCAACCGCTTCGCGTCCGTACATACATACACATTCATTCGCTGGTGTGAAACACTCTTCATCGCATCAAGATGACCGGTCGCGGTAAGGGAGGAAAGGGATTGGGAAAAGGTGGTGCCAAGCGTCACAGGAAGGTACTCCGTGATAACATCCAGGGTATCACGAAGCCCGCCATCCGTCGTCTCGCTCGCAGAGGAGGCGTGAAGCGTATCTCCGGTCTGATCTACGAGGAGACTCGCGGTGTGCTGAAGGTGTTCCTCGAGAACGTGATCCGCGACGCTGTCACCTACACCGAGCACGCGAAGAGGAAGACCGTCACCGCCATGGACGTCGTGTACGCTCTGAAACGCCAGGGCCGCACCCTGTACGGTTTCGGAGGTTAATTTTCTGCAGTCTCGTGCCGTGTTTCGATATGGTTTGATGGTGACGTGTGTGTTTCGTGTTTTTGTTAACACTACACACACTGTCTTCGTCATGACATGTCGAGCGGGAGACGCGTAGAGATGACGCCACCCAGACACCATCATCATAAAAAGGCCCTTTTCAGGGCCGCAAGAGTTTCGTTATTGATATAACTGTTTCTTAAACGAGCGAGAGTCTTCTATCAAACGACAATGATGATTTGATATCATCATATAGGTATTATGTATTCTATATAATATATAGATATAATAATAACAAATTAATTTATTTACCACCGGTTTCTCGACCGCTGCTGCTCTACATAGTCCGGCGCGCCGTTCTCATTCTCCCGAGAACGTACAATTTCTTTGATCCATCTCGTGTGCGAGCACCGCTCGCCATCGTTACATCACGGATACCTATATTAATGAAAAAGAAAACACATAATGTTAGAAAAATGAAATTTATTATGAATGAAATATGGCCTTCATGACGCGTAATGCAGTCATTGCAGGTAGGTATGTACGTACATACTTACTTACTAACGCACCTGCAATGACTGACAACACAATTACTATCTAATAATTGTGATTCTTAAAAATATATTATTTCATAATTACATAATAATATAATATATGTAATATGTTTCATAACATACACAAGGGAGTCGCACTGACAAAATAAAATAGGCGTTACCTAAAAATGTATCTGAACTTATTAGGTACATAAGTATGTAGTAGTAGAGTATCTAGTGTTGGTGTCGTCTTTTTCTTCTTCTTTTCAACAAATTGCATTATCAATATAAATTTTAATACATATTTCATTTGAATATTAATATTTATTAAGTATTGAGAACGGAGGAGCGAGTGAGTCGATTCGACTCATTATATGATCGCGTCTGGGACTCGCGACGGGACGGTGGTATTCGGTATGTACGTTTTATGAATTATGTTATTCGAATACCGTTAAGATGAATGCAATACCGAAACAGACCAGAACAGTATCTAAATTTTATATTTATCGTTATAATTTAATTCATAATAAAAACACCGAGAGTTCTATACATCCAGAGCTCGGTTGGCGGTGTCTCGTGAGCGACGTTCATGTTTTACGACCCTCGAGTTGACGTCTATAAATTCGGACAGAATATATATAAATACAATATATAAACTTTCGCTCATCAAGCTCGGTATATCAGCTTTTCGTTTGTCGTCCGATAAACATGAATTATAATGTATAAACAATAGAAAAATAACATTTAAACATGACCCGAGGTGAGTCTAGTATGCAATGTTCAAAATAAACACTCATACCGCGCCACGTGTGCATTATAAAACCACGTGGGTGTGTTCATATCGTACTTACACTAAGAGATATTAAAATTTTATGTTTCATTCGAAGATCGTGATTAAAATATGTCTACAAACGTTATTTTTTCAGATGCATGCTAGTGAAAAGTTTGAAGCGTTCATACGAGAAAACGTCTAGCGACATCGCGGTTCTCTTTAGGGTATTGCTACTCCGCAGCGGGTCAGTTTTGAATAGGTGGCGCCACTGGTAATTCAACGCCTGCGCGAAGTAAACCAACCTGAGTTTTTATACTTACAAATTCATCAACAAATTATTATAACAACAACAATGGCAGACACAGCTGTAGCATCCGACGCACCGGCTCCGGCGACGCCCGCCAAGAAGCCCAAGGCCTCCGCGTCCGGCGCGAAGAAGCCCAAAGCGAAGCCGACTCACCCTAAGACCAGCGAGATGGTGAACAGCGCGATCAAAGAGCTGAAGGAACGCAGCGGTTCATCCCTCCAAGCGATCAAGAAGTACATCGCCGCCCAGTACAAGGTGGACGCTGAGAAATTGGCGCCTTTCATAAGGAAATATCTGAAGAGCGCCGTCGAATCCGGCGCGCTGATCCAGACCAAGGGCAAGGGCGCCTCCGGGTCGTTCAAGCTCGAGTCGAAATCGTCCGCTTCGAAGAAGCCCGCCGGCGCAGCCAAAAAGCCCGCCGCCGCATCGGCGAAGCCCAAGAAATCCGCCGCTGCCGCCGCCAAGTCGAAGAAGGCGGCCGCCGCCTCCTCTCCGAGCAAGGCGAGCGGCGGACGCGCCGCCACCAAGGACAAGAAGGCGGCAGCCGCCAAGAAGAAGCCCGCGGCGAAGAAGCCCGCCGCCGCCAAGGCGAAGAGCGCCGCCGCGCCGAAGGCCAAGAAGACCGCCAAGCCGCCTACGAAGAAACCGAAAGCGCCCAAGCCCAAGAAGGCCGCGGCCACGCCTAAATCTAAGCCGGCAGCCAAGAAGGCGGCCGCTAAGAAGTAAGATGAAGGCGTGCGTTTCGATCGGGGTATCGCAGGGGGTAGCAGATAGATGGATGGAGGAAGATCGACCCGCCGCCCGCCGCGTGTGCAGCGAGCGACACCGACAGCGCAGGCGTCCGTCCACAGCTAGCTAGCTGGCAGGCGCGCGCGCGCGCTTGCGGACCCCGCCCGCCGCTCTGCGGTCGCAGCGACCGTCGAGAGCGTTCACAAAAAGCCCTTTTCAGGGCTAACAATTCATTCATAATGCCGCAAACGCATTGTTTCTTAATCTACGCAGAGTCTCTTGGCTTCTATACGACTACACACGCACACCTAACTAACAACACACATACAATGAACCTATACCTAAGATAAGACCTAGTTGACTAATAAATTAATGATAGATATACTATACATATCTATCGGACGTAACCGATCCCTAACTAACTGGACGCACGTCTCGTCTCTTCTCTTCTCTTCTCATTCGACACTGCCTGTCCTGCTGATTGATGTCCGCCCCGTCCCGTCCACGTTCAAGTGCCACGGGAAGGCAGGCAGGCAGCCAGCCGGCCAGCAGACGAGCAGAGAGGTCCCGCCCGACTGCCCGACTCCCGACTCCGACTCCGAGATTTATAATAATAAAGGGTTTCGCAGATGCCTTTCTTTTATAGGCGCGGAACGACCTCGCGAGAAAAGGACAGCTGTATACTTATCATCTGTCTCGCTTTCATGGTTTCAGCCAATGAGAGCTCTTGAGTTTTGAGCCTTCTTGCAATTACCAACTATTTGTGGTCCTGCTTGGAGATGTAGGTTCCCTGTAAGAAAAAAAATTGGTTAGTAGGAATAACTCCATGGTCAGTGAAAGATCTGGAATTAAAGAAGACAGAGAGAAGAGAAGAAGTTACTTTTTTGTTTCTTTTGGTTCGTCCTTTTCAGGACATTTTTACCACCAACCACGTTAAGTTTAGAAAATTTTCGCCGTGATAGTGGGCAGAACAACCCTTGGGCTGACAAATCCTCATGCTAAGCCTCATCCTACGTACGACTACCAAGACATTGTTAGTTGGTCAATCAATGTCGCTGGAGAGAGGAAGTTGATAAAGATACACGCAAATCTCTCCATCCAGACTGATGACAGGCAGGAGGTGGCTCAGGAAGCATTTGGTACATAGGATGAGCGATAAATAATTTTATACATAAAAGTATAAATATGCGTGTTATATTTATATTGTTCGTATGCATTCAATGCTTCTTCCCTTGCAAATGAAAGGGATGGGTTGTGAAAGAAAGTGATAGAAACTGCGTATAAAAGGGAAAGGCCGCGCGGAAATATGTATTACTAAGAAATGAGAGATCCACAGAACGGTCATGCATATCTGGTGCTTTCGTCATAGGATATGGTAACCACATTGGTTATTATAATACTATGGAACTACAAACGGAAACAGCAAACACCCATATCTTTCTATGGTGTTAATTGAAAGTTTTGTCGGGAGAAATAAAAAAGAGTATTAAATGAAATGCGTTGTCGTCCAATGAAGAACATTTCACTACGCCAGAGGTACAAAGTCAGTCACCAATTCTCGACGTGCGGACGCACCATTTACTGACTCGCCCCATGGCCATAACGTCCGCTATTAATTGCCTAATACCTAACCTTTTATACTGTCCCTCGGGAAAAAAGGTGGCGCCACTTGCACCGGTAAACACCTATCATTATTACATAGTGTATGTACCTATATTTTATCGTATCATTATTACATAGTGTATGTACCTATATTTTTATCGTATTTACTTACAACTTAAAAACCTCCAAAGGGTTCTAATTCTACAGCCTAGCAGGAGGGTTGCGGGAGAACATTGGATTCCAATGCGCGATAGTGAACTCTCTGCGTCAGTAGAACGATGGTAAAATGAGAAATGTTCAGTTCAGCTAACGTTTGGTTGTGTTCAGTGTCATTAGATGTACTTAGATGCCACGTTGGCTTTGCTAATAATTACTATGAAGGCTCCTTCGATACCAAGTTTTTGGAACTTTTGGTTGTTCACGTATCATAAAATAGACACCACACCACCGTTATTGAGCATGCACTGAGAGCAGCTAACGTCAACTACGGCTTTTATGAAAAGCTGGACATCCATTCACACGGGCCCTCGAGTAGGATCCGTAAGATGGTAACTTCAAGAGAAGACCGCAATGCCACGCTCGATCGAACGCCTTTGCCAAGTCTGAGCTAACAAAACAGATCGTGTTCCTTCAGGAGCTGCTTATCAGATTAGAGAGAAAAGGATACCCTTAAGAAGACCCTTGGTTAGACGGGTCTGATCTTCGGCCTCTTTTTGGGGCCCAAGGGTATACAATAGCTATAAGCAAGGCTTTACATATTTATGGTTTGTAGATGTTACAAAATGAGGAAGATAAATTTGATTGAAGATTATAATAGGATCTAAGCCGTTCTTTAATTGGGTATTTGACAATTTTTTTTTATGTGTTTAATCAAAAGACGCCTCATTTAAGAAACATCGTTGAAAGAATCACTTGATTCTCATTTGAATTACCTGAGATATCACAACTTTAAGAGCACGTATTTTGGGCAAACCCAAAAACGCTCTATACAAATGGCTATTGAATCGTGACGTCACGATTCAACCTTCTGTATGCGCGTCTAGTAAATTTTATATGGTAGCTATATCAAATGTTTCGTTTAAGTATATGGTTTTATATAAAAGTTGATGAAAAATGTACGGGTAGTTCAATGATATAATTATTTTTTTTTAATTTTATACTTTAAAAATGGACTTGCCCATGAAACTTTCAATGCTCACAAAACCAGCTAGATGTTATATTTTTAACTGAAAATGTTGGCCATTGGTTCTTATTACCAATATTTTGATAGAGTATCAATATTTTTACTAATCGAGATTAGTCAAAACCCAATTAAAATTATGTTTATATTTCTAGATAGTAGTTTCTAGATAGATTTTTGATCTTTTTGTTTATGGGTTCCCTTCTTATACTACTCCAGTTTATGTATCTATAGTTAGTAAATTTCGGTTAAATATCGTTAGTTAGTTTTACTCTATTCATAATATTTATAAGAAACTTTCAGCAAAAACTTTTAAATGTATGCTTGCGCATCAACTCTAATAGTTCGAGGCAAGAAAGTGTAGTTTATGACCTTGAGTGCGCAGAAACCAATTTGACAGTCTTCTTTTTTACAAGTGCGCAAAATCACAGTCATCGCTATACTTTCGTGCATCCAGCTATACGAACATAGATACAAATGTAGCAACGTTTATTTGCAGTTAGTGTTTGATAGGCACTCAATGCACGATCTATCTACCTACACCGGTACAATGGTTGAAACAATATAAGTCAGTACAGCCTGCTTCACGAACATCTACTGGTTACAATAATTGCAATAATGGAACACATAGGTAAGTTTACAGACAAGCGACAGCAGGTAACCAACCATTATGTTGACTCGACCGGTCGTTTGCTGTCGTTGTCGTGGACGGCTGCTGGTTCATCAATAGTCGGCGACAGTTGTGGAAGAACGTCGGCTACTAGGAGATCGCTGGCATACTGTCACTTGTCTGTAATCTCTTTACCTTATTGCTCGATCCAAGATCCCAATAATGCGACTGTTGTAACCAATAGTGACTTTCTAAGCCAACCAAATGACGGCTGTAAACTCTCGCTTAAGCCCATAAAATTTGAGAGGGAGGATACCAAACTGATATTTCATCAATGCTTAGCTGTTATTTCCCCCTTATTATAAAACGAAGACTACTTAGTCCCGATTTAAAATGATGCTGTCACTTATTAAATCAAGACAAATTTTAGACCACGTTCTGTAATAAAGGGCTTTAGGTCTCTAGTTACATCATGTACAGTCGAGTTCAAAAATATGTATACACTTTAGGACCTTGTCACAGTACATATTTTATAAGTGGAAGTCTTATACATATGTACTGTGACAAGGTCCTAAAGTGTATACATATTTTTGAACTCGACTGTACATTTACGATGTCACTGCGTAAGACTGATGAAATACGGCTGTTTGCAACCCCTGCTTTGTTGACGCAGCTGACTGGCTTAATCAGCGTTTCGATCAACTGAAACTTTTTGGCTAACGACTAAGTATACTAAGTATACTTTATTTGTGATGGTGCAGGAATCGAACCCACGACAAAAAACTGGGCTAAGCCGGTTGTCAATAGAATTCAATTTAAACAACTAAATAACTTTGGACGTTAGGCGGTTGATGGAAGTTTGATAAACCAGTCAGCTGCGATATAGTGTTTCATAAGTAAAAAAAAAAGAAATAATAATTTGTGCCAAATAACATCATTATAGGTACCCAATACCAATGAATATGTAGGGAAAGAAAATATTACAATTCCTAGACACAAATTAATTATCCTCTTCACAATCTCGCATCGCAACCAAAATGAACGTAGTTACTTACATCGAAGACCGTAGAACAGAAGCAGAAGTATATGGTGTCATCATCATATCAGTTGTCTTATTCTATTTTCTTAAGTAGACTTCTATGGAATGTTTCAATGTTATTTTTAACTATGACGCCCGCATGTTAAGCAGAAGCAACAAATGGCGGGTAGATTCAGAACATCGAATATTCTAAACGCGCCTCGAGTCCAAAATGATTCTGCCCATGTTGGAATTACATTATACCTATAATGTATTCCTGAAAGAGATTACCATGTTTAAAAAAAAAATTTACAAATCATATTTCACAATAGTAAAAAATTTGGAATAGATATTTCCAGGTAATAACTTTTTGTGTGACAAAAAGTTAAACCCGGAACAATGGTAAGAAGTAAAACCAGTTCTCAGGAATAGGATTGCAATACAATTGATTCGAGATGCAGGTACATAAAGGCATCGAGACCTACCTACTGGCTACCTGAAGGCACCGAGAATCCACAATGGAAACAATAGTTATGAATAAAAAATCGGCGGGGACTTTTTCTAGGAAATCGGTTTTGCAGGTAGTTCTATGTCGACCATTTTTTTCTGACGCCCTGACGTAGGTACAATATGTAATTCAGATGGTAATTTTTGACTAGCGTACTGTGATTGGAGTGTTATGTGATCTGAAGAACTTGGCCATAGTGTTGAGTTGTACTATACATATTACTTACCTGTGTAGTGTACCTTGTGTATTACATTATAAAATACATTACTAAGTAGGTAGGTAGGTGCAGTACGCGAGCTTTTACCATGAAATTCGAAATGACTTCCCTTCTATTTAACTCTCACTGCTGTCAGAATCAAATAGAAAAGATACCATTTCTTATCCATTAAAACCACGTACAATGAATTCCAAACAACCCAATTGAAACTATTTAGTTAATCTAGTAAATTTATTGTTTTCCAGAGAAAAAATACATACGCAGACAACACGAACCATGCACGTACATACATACAAAATAAACCAAATAAATAAATAAAATAATCATTTATTGAAAATAAATTAACATGATTTCTTTAGACTTATATATTGTAACATGGTAATCACAATGGGAACTATACAATACATAATAGTGTGGCGGTGTGTGGAACAACTTCTCTAATATAACAACACTGCCACGGCCGACCTCGTATCAGTCAATACTGTTCGCCGCGCACTCGCGTCACCCGTATCTGCGTAGCCACTCCGCCGGGCACCGCCCGCAATAATATCTTTAACTGAGTCGTGGCGACCTACCGCCTACGTCGCCTGGAGACCATAGAACAGCCTAAAAGAAGTGGCTACAAAAATAAGTGTACAACAAAAGAATGGTTCCGTAACAGTCGAGGCTCCTCCGGCTAGTGTCGTTGGTGGCTAGTGCGTTCACTTGGCCTTGGCGGCCTCCTCGGCCTCCAGGCGCTTGCGCATGGACTCGGGCATGGTGGGCGGCGGCGGCCGCGGCATCCTCAGCCACACCTGCAACACACGCTCGTCACTCGCCGCTCCCGCGCTGCACCGTCTCTACCAGGCTCGCGCGAGCCTCATAGACACGAGTGTCTACATGTGCAGTTCGGTAGGAACAATTGGTACATTATATAATCATAGACTTACGACTAATCGCCAGAAATATAGGTCTTATAAATAAAAGATTTCAAAAGTGACTACAACCAAACTAGATTGAATTAGCAGCCAGGTATGTTTGTTTCACGGTAGACTTCTCAATTAGCTCAGTTCAGAAACTAAGAGGAAGTCCAACAACAATAACATAAAAGTTCAAAGACTGCTCTGTGAAAATGAGTCATAATACAAATTACATCAAAATGTACTATGGCGCAAGCCTGCTTGAACACTGAATTAACAACCAAATTAAAATACAACAAAGCAGTTTGAGGTAAAATTTTGATTTAAAATTACCCCAACGCTTGCCTGGAACATAAAGTAAAAGGACAGCTTTAAATTTAGAACTTAATTTTTATAAGTTTATTAGAGGTTATATATCTCACGGCCGCTTACCAACAGGCGGAGTGAGGTCATCTTGATTGTCCTCAATATAAAAAAAGTCAACTCCAGTTGTTACAAATTAAGATATAAAGTGAATTTATTAAGCCCAGGAGTTCCATGTTGTGTTATTACCACACCAATCATCGATCAATCAAGGGATTAGTGTCCCCTGAAGCACGCAGTCATTGTTACAAACAAGTTGCCATGCAAAGTTGAATACCTAGCTCATCCGTACTATATAGTACGCAAAACTAAAGTGACATTCTCTTGTGAGATTCGAACTTACATTCTGGGAATGTGAAACAACAACCAATAAACTCATTTAGTCCTAAGAATGCGCTCCACGCCTTTGTGTGTTGACAATAAGGTTCGATTTCATCAGGCGAGTGTGTGCCCCTTCTCACTTCAGGTCGATTTATTCAGTCCCCTGTCAAAAAAGCTTATTAAACAGTAGGTTATAGACATAATATGGAGTTGTACCTTGACGGCGTCGTAGATGAACCACTGCAGAGCGGTGAGGGTACCGATCATGATGATCCTGGGGCCGAGACCCTTCCATACTCCGGCCATGCCGAGCTTGCCGATGATGCTGCCCACTGTCGCGGTCTTGTCCTGGAATCACGATGTCATTGGTTAAGCACTAATTGAGTGCCACATCTATTCATCCATAAATGATGAAATTCGGTACGCATTTTGGATAGTTTGTAATAATAACGAGTAGCAAATTCTATTTTTTCGAGAAAAGTTCTGATGATCTTCAGGTAACTTCTGATTCCGTCGCCTTGCAAATAGTTATCAAAATATAACGCCAAGAAGTCATAGAAAGGCTGACATCTACCTAATAACCCCGCTCGTATTCTCTTTGTAAAAATTTCGTGGACGCCATTTTGAAATCATAATCAAAATGGCGGAAAGTAAGCAAGCCACAGAGGCGGGATATAAGTAGGTACCTATAACAAAAGAGGCGTTAATTAATTTAACATGTCATGTTAAATTGATTAACGTCTCTCTTATTATACTTATATCCCTCTCACACGACGTCTATCTATCACATGATTTCAGTTGTTCCTCTTGCCAAGTAATAAAATTAGCCCCGCTCAACTATCAACCATTCGGTAGCATAATTCCTTGTCTTTTAACAAGTCTCCAGACATCAGCGTTGTTCTAATTGATATTCATCAAGTATAGTTCTAAAACAGTTCCGCTCTTCTAATAGACACAAGAGTCATCAGTGACGCTACAAACAGAACATAAAGGAACCATACACCTATATTCACGTGTCAATAAAGTCATGAAATTAATTAATAGCACGACTGCTTATATTATGTTATAAGCAGTGGCGCTATCAATTAATTTCATGATTTATGGTTATGGTAACCCCATCTATACTATTTATAAAGAGATAACTTCTATAGACAACGACGAGGCTTATAGGTAAACCGAAAACACGAAACGCTTGCGCGATGTAATTGAGCACAGCGCCATCTATTTTCTGAATTACGGTCCCGAACCGAAATGAGGGCGGGCCACTAGTTGGTAATAAAATGGAAACTCCGTTAGTTCCCCAAAAACCCGTTTTAATAAAATGGCCTCCTACGTAACTCTTTTTGCACTAAAACCCTACCGTTGCAAGCTGCACCCTCAGATCTCATAATCTAGGTATCACAGGGCCCCCGGCGCGGGCGCCGCCACGCTGCGCGCGCGCAGAGCGACCGCCGCTGCGGCCGCCGGCGGACGCCCCGCGCCGCTTCCCTCTCGGCGCTTTTTTTCGTCATCGGGTGCTTGCTTTTTGCTTGTTTGCTTATTTATTTGCATAATTTTTGAGATATTTGAATGCTTTTTTAAAATTTGATTAATGAAAAATTTATTAACATAGCTCGGGTTAGTGATCACCAACCCGCATTAGCAATAGCGTGGCCTATGCCTTGCAGCTGGACAGTATAAAGGCTGATTCTTTACTATAAAAAAATCTTTAACACTGCTACTTATTTAAAATAATTATGAAAATGATTATGATTGATGCATATATTATAAGGACGGTATTTACAAAAATTGCTTCGCTTTCTCATGAAAGGTAAGTCCAAGTTTTATCAAGCTATGTCCAGACCCGGTTTGCGCATTTCTACTGTCTGTGGCTATCTATATTTTATTTTCTTTATTAAAGAAAGCAAATAGCTTATAATGCATTATGAGATAAAAATGCAACTTACTAGCCTAAATAGTATATGTGGATAGCGTTACCTGGTTGAGCTTGGACACGACGGTGTCGGCGGGGTGGGAGACGATGGCGCAGAACACGCCGGCGATGTACCCGGCCGCGAACGTCACCACCAGCTGCTCGCCCTTGGAGCACTGGTCGCGGGGCTTGGGCACGACGTACTGGAAGAAGAGACACATTTATTATTATAATTATTTTATGTGATCAGTTGCAAGCGAGCAGGCGGATCACCTGATGGTAAGCGATAGCCGCCGCCTATAGACACCTGCAACACCAGTCAGTAGTTACAAATGCACTGCTAATTTGATTTGATTAACCTTTAACCCCCTTTCCCCCAACTCTTTGTGAGGCCATGGTATCGTGGTGGTGAGGTCGAGCCGACCCATTCTTGCCGAAGCATAGCTCTCCCAAGGTAAATTATATTAATTATCATTATCACCGGTCTACTGTTTCCACTGCCGGGACAAAAACCTACCTTCACGAGATGAATAATTTCCAAAACGGGTCATAACTCTCTGCCAATCTTCTTTGATCCGATAATAAGAGAGTATTCCTTTTTAAAAGGCCAGAGTCTTCTCGTGTCGCAGAATGGCGGCGATAATGGCTTACCATCAGGGGTATAATCGAATCAGACGCCCTCTTACTTACAATGCTGATGGTTCATACCTGGATAGAGCAGTTCGACGGTCTTCTCGAAGCAGGCGAACTTCATCATGGTGTACGGGATCTGGCGACCCCACAGCGGGACCAGGCCCTTGTAGAAGGTGCCTACGCCCTCGTTCTTCACCATCTTGGGCCACGCCTCGCGCAGCGTGTTCGCGAACCCGGGCATGGTCTGGATGCGCACCTGAGGACGTAAAGGGATTAGGGTTAGCCCGTTCTCACAAAGTTATTCTTAAGTGAAATTAAATGAAAGTTCCGACCTATAGGTTCCGTGCGTTACTTCTCTAATATATTGTGATTGTAAATATCATTCACTTATTTTAACTATCAAATTGGAAACTGAAGAGTTTCTACTTTCAGATATTGCATTAAGACTATCAACGAATGAGTGCCATTTCGTACTTTGGTAAAGAATTCAACTCTTTTATTAGAATAATAAATAGATACCTACCTACCTATTAACATTGATAAATCCAACCGATATTTCGTCTACGGCATATCGCAACGATTAGGCTCCTGAACTGGAGATATGGAGTCTCTAACTTAATCAGCTTACTGCTGAAGTGACTGGTTCTCGTCTCAAACGTTTGGGTAATCGATGTTAGATGATAACGTCAATTCCGAATAACGATTTTGATTGAGAATGGATTTCCTACTAACAAAAGTTGTATGCACACATAAAATACACGGAACCCTTTCATCGATTTGACGTCGTTAGACCTTTTAACCCTTTAAAGGGCAGTATAATAATCATTGGTTTTGGACCTTATCTCCACTCAACCAGTTCAAATATGGTGTCTAACATATCGACAGAGCCCCATAAAGGGTTAAAATTATAAGGCAGAAACAATTGATTTTCTTTTGAGTCTGCTATTCGAGTCTTAGACGTTACAATGCAAGCTGCACCCTCAGATCTCATAATCTAGGTATCACAGGGCACCCGGCGCGGGCGCCGCCACGCTGCGCGCGCGCAGAGCGACCGCCGCTGCGGCCGCCGACGACCGCCCGCGCCGCTTCCCTCTCGGCGCTTTTTTTCGTCATTGGGTGCTTGCTTGCTTTTAATTAATATTGTAGGTTATTTTTTTCATGATTTTTAGCCTGATGGTAAAGCAAAAGGAGAATAAAATTATTATTAACTAACGCGATGAACAGGATCTCATGATAATGGATACCATCCATGCATTGCTATTTTGCTCTTAAGTGAACGAACCCTTGATTCAAATATAATAATTTACCAACTAGGTATGAACGAACTATGTAGTAATTTTGATACCACATGATACCAGTTTAAATAAACAAAAATACATTATAACCTAATCGGTACAAAGCAGCCTAAGCTACAGACTAGTACTAGGGGTTCGATCCCGTAGGTTTTAGAGCAACGCATTTGAGTTTATTTCTACGTGCCTGGCGTTGGCGGTTCCTACATAGAACATATTATATATCTGAATGGATAACAGTTAACTTGGCGGCCTCGAGGGGCGACAGCGCGATGTCGGCGAAGACTCGGCCGAAGCGGACGCGCCGAGGTACACGAACGTGCGGTACGTGTACGCGGTCTCCTCGTCCAGCAGCCCCAGAGTACATCACCTTGAACACCTCGTACAGCCGAACTTGCACAGACCCTGCACACGGAATTACACGATAAGGACAAGCATAGGGTTGGATGTGCGTTTCGATGAGTGATGGTGGCTCATAATAAATGATGTCTTCAAAGTGTTCAGTAGGAACAATTGGTATTTCTTATAATCATTGAAAAGTTATATCCTAGCCCTTTTTAACGCCTCGTACAAGCTGAACTTGCAGACCCTGCGCACGGAATTACACGGTTAGATACAGGCAATAGGGTTGGGTTTTGCGTTTCGAGAGTGATGGTGGACTCATAATAAAAGATGTCTTCAAAGTGTTCAGTAGGAACAATTGGTATTTCTTATAATCACTGAAAAGTAAGTTTTTCCTCGCCCTTTTATAACAACTCGGTACAGGCTGAATTTGCACAGACCTTGCACACGGAATTATACGTTAAGGTTAGGCAATAGGGTTTGATATTGCGTATTCAGAGTAAGGACTCATACCACAAGATGTCTTCAAGAATATAGAATTTAGACATAGACACCCGCAACACCAGCGGAGTCACAAGTGCGCTGCCAAATTTACTGGCATTTGTTTTTATGTGATTAGTGACAGACGAGCAGAGGGATCACCTGTCACTTTTAACCCACTTTCCCCCTATTGGGCCTCCGGTACCCTTCAACAACGAAACACAGCCGAGCTAGCATTCCGGTGGAGCCGGCCTATGATAGTGTAGTTAGCTTGAGTCGGCTACTGACCTGTAGAGAGTATCCGATGAACGTGGGCGCCCAGCCCTTGGCGAGGCCGCGCATGCCCTCCTCGGCGACGGACACCTTGAAGCCGTTGACGACGTTCTTGTACTTGTCGGGGTCCACCTGCAGGCGGCATTTCACCAGGTCGAGGGGCACCACGGCGGTGTGGGTGATACCTGCAGGGTTTATTCAGTCATTCAATTGCTGTTGCTAGTTCATTCACCTTTTTTAATTCTTCTCGGTAGAAATGTAATCTATTTATTCGACAAAATAATATGGAAACACGAGAAAGCAATAACTAGAATCTAAAGCTAAAACCAAACTACCAAAAAGAAAAATTAAAACAGAGAAGGCCCCTATGCATTGTCCCCAAAATGGTGGCAGCATTACCTCGTTGGATAACGATGGAAATTACAATTATAGAAGTCGACCTTCCGAATCAACGGTAGCTTACATAATATTTGACATTCATAAATGTTCCGTATGGGCTAAAATTCTCTCTGATTGAATAAAGAATATTTATATTTCTAAGCTAGAGTCCACAAACGAGCAAGCGGTCACCTGTAGTCCTAGCAAGAACTTTTCAAGGAATCATATCGTGGCCACCCAATTATTGCGCCAGTACTGAGCACG
The DNA here is from genome assembly GCA_014851415.1 of Cnaphalocrocis medinalis. Lineage (NCBI taxonomy): Eukaryota > Metazoa > Arthropoda > Insecta > Lepidoptera > Crambidae > Cnaphalocrocis > Cnaphalocrocis medinalis. Next base: position 880,085 of record CM026303.1, read on the forward strand.
AAGTACCTTCGATGACGTATCGCATCGTACCATTTCCTTGAAAAATGTACTCATGTACATCTACTAGATCAGAGAGCTCGCTGATGTTACATTACTCGACCGATATCCATCTAGCTAGATGTTGAGAAAGGATTGTCAAAATTTTGAGTATGGTTCGATGTAAGGAAAGAAAGTAGGCTACATCACGGCTGCACGTGACTACCGACGCCATTTTAAACGCACAGGGAATTTGTTTATTTATTGGCAAACAAAACAGAATCACATCAAAATAGCATTAAATTAACAAAATACAAATATTAAGAGTAAGTTTAAAATATCAGTAATGTAGCAGCATTATGTAAGGTTACTAAGGTTCCGACAAACAGTCACCGTATCAAAAGTGGTAACTAGGGCGGCTTCGGCTACGGTCGATTGAGCACAGTTTGGAAGTAAAAAAGATAGATGTCGTATCGAAACTCGTGTAAGTATTCGAGAAAGGAGCCTGTGATCCAAAAGTGGCGCTTCTTGAATATGCACGTGACGAATTCAATCTTTATCTGTTACACACTGCTGTAATTAATGGGTGGAGTCGCATATCGTATGTGGTTTGTTACTCCAGCTTTATCTTATCTGGGGTAGTAATAACTGAATAGATTTATTATTGACGCAATATAAATTTATACACAGTTTTTGTAATACCTCGTTTTAAGTTACTTACTCCGATCTGCCTACATAAAAACTTCAACTAGATTTGGTCTAATTGTGTGAAGGTATAAGTTCGAATGGTGCCCTAGAATGGGCAAACGTAATCCTGGTCGTCCAGCAGCACGATGGGTCGATGATATCACCAAAATAGGAGGTCCTGCTTGGATCCGAGCAGCTCAGGACCGGGAACTTTGGCGGAAAAGAAAGGAGGCCTATACTCAACAGTGGGTACTGCCGGGCTGATGATGATGATAAGTTCTTTGATGTTCCAAAAATATGTATTGCTATCAGTGCTATCCTAATCTATGCATGCAAATAAACCTAAATATATAATTATGTAGATGACGCAATAAATTCACGTAGTTTAGTATATCTAAGGCTTCTTCCCATTATCACTCGGTGCCCTACTTAAGGTGCAGCCACACTAGCGAAGAAAACTAAAGACATGGAAAGATCGCAATATTTTTATAGGGTCGTAGAATAGTTACATTACTTTGTTGTAAATTACTCCTGTTATAACTAGTTTTAAGTTTTATACCTCTGTTTTGTGTGCAATAAAAATCATATTCATTCATTCATTCAATAGTAAAGGAAGGAATGGATGGATAATGCACCAGGTCAAGAAGGATCTTGGTCACCTTCAAAGGCCGGAGTGGCAAGAGGTGGCTGAGAATAGAGCGGAGTGCCGAATTCTCGTGTCGGAGGCCAAGATCCACTTCGGGTCGCTGAGCCAGCGTAGTAAGTAAGTTGTAAAGAGTTGTATCTCAGGCATAACAAAGTACAGACAGCCGCACATCAGGTTACTACAATCCGTCAAATTTCTTCAATCGAACCTCACCTTTATGTCAAACGTGTTTGGTTCAATATCAACTGAGGAAATTTGACAGATTGTAGTAACCTGATGTGCGGCTGTCCGTACATAAGTCTTAACACAACGAGGCGACCCTGAGACGTGAGAGCGCTAAGCGCAAGGATAGACCTGCAACACCAGTGGAGTGACCTTTTATCCCCTTCCCCTCAAGTAGGCCTCCGGTACCCTCACTCACTCGGCGAAACACAGCACAGGTGCTTCACGCCGGTTTTCTGTGAGACAATGGTATCACTCCGGTCGAACCGGCCCTTTCATGCCGAAGCGTGGCTCTCCCACAATTCAGATGAGTACGCAAAAGTTTGCATTATAAAACGTGCATGTTTTGTACTTCTATTTCGGGAATATGAGATCTATGTAGTCGTCAAGTGCTCGACGATATTGAAATACAATAAGAAGTTAAAATACTTCATTAATCTTTTAAATTAAGTTACTATTATATGATGATCAATCTTTCATCGTCCTAAATCCTTTCTAATCTAACCTTGCCCGGATTGAAAGACGTTTGGGCGATAACGCAGAGATAAGTATGCCTTTATCTCCAGACTGCTGAAATAGATTCGTTATGATACGATAACTATGTGTATACTATACACAGATAGTCACTAGGTTTAGTCACTGGGGTCGTCGATCAGCTGTTGACACACTTGACACGGGTAAATGGTTTATGGTAACATGCACGAGGCTTCATGGTCGAGACAATAGCCTGAAGGAATACATTATGAAAACTTTCATCTTTCACTTTTAAAGTGCATATCACCTTCATGCACTCATACATGTAAAGATAAACACTTGTTGTGTAACTACATCAGTACCAGAGGGACATTTCTGGCGCACCTCGAAATTCCAAGTTGACTTTAAACATTTCATTTCTTCCATACATCTCTAACTCGATTTCAATGTCGAGTTCACGAGAATTGCCCCCCAGATCTTCCTGACAAGACGGTCAAATGATATCATCATGGGCAACGGCCCACGGAGATGTGCACTCTATGAGATGTGTGAAATGCAAAGCAAAAAAATTCGTTTGGCAAAGTAGTTGCCTTTGGACCTCCCGTGACTTCAACTAAGCGCTTAGCTAAACGGAATTGAAGTCACGGAAGAAAGAGATAGTCGGGACCCCACGGCCCCCCAGTGTTTCTAAACCCAAAGTTAAGTTGTACCTTGGTACCAGATAGATGCCTATGCTCTGTAGCTTTCAGTTTCCTTGCTCCTAATCTTTCAAATAAGTATTACTATCGACTTACGAAGAGGATTCTCAATGTTACACTCGCATGAATTCTTATGAAACACGTGCATTGTACTTGGCTAACGGTCTTGGCTTTGTTTTTTATTTTATCGCCATGGCATTAAAGGGATAAATTCCCAGTCACTTGGATATTGTACATGTAACATGTTGGACTTGGCAACGATTCAACTTTACTTTGAGTTGGTTGGACATATTTTAAACAATGTGTCCTAACTGTGGCCCTGAGTTTGACTGACAACCATTCTGTGATTCAGTAATTCCAGATTATTAGTTGTCTCTATGTTAAAAGCTCTGACCAACATCTTCTTGTTATTATAACATGTTCTAAGTTAAAACCAACCCTTTGAATACCTAACCAGACCCAACGTATCTAATACATACATGTAACTGAGGCAATAAATAATTTGATTGATTGATTCAAAAATAAATTTCCGACTCAAGTATCGTTGTGACTGATCCATAACCATTAACTACTAATTTAGTGACGTAAATTAACTTTTATACTAACTTTAAATTCTGTAGACAACGACCACGCTTCTAGGTGAACCGAAAAAGCGAACACTTGCCCGATGTATTCGACGCCCAGCGTCATCTATCGACACTGTTTGAAACTAATGTCCCGAAACGAGGTAAGAGCGGCCACTAGTTATACAGTGCGTCAAATAAAAGGATAATAGATCCATCCGTTTAAGAAAAAACATTATTTCCGTATTTATCCATTGGCATAACCTCTCGGACTTAATTTACGTTAACTTATCGCTGTGTTAGAATACGTCATGGTGAAATACCGTGCTATGTATAGGTAGATATAATTACCTAACCACCTACATAAATAGGTATTGTGGTAAATGGCCTTCAGGCAATTCGTTTCAAGTAAGATACCATAGAGTTTTTCTACATAGTCAGCTACATTACACCAAAGATATTGGAATAGTGTAAAATCTTTGCATTACACAGAGATAACACTGATATTAAATGTTACCTACCTTTGACTTTTTAGTAAAACTTTTTACTTATTCTACGACATCAGCGACCTCTCTAATCTCGCAATGTTCATAGGGGGCGGTAATTACTTACCATCAGGTGGCCCGCTCTGTGAAGTGTCTAACCGAATGGAGAAATAATGACCCATGTAAACCCCACTTCAAAGACAGCAGAGCGTGGCAGAGCTGATTTACGCTAGTTCATGCGACGCCGAAGTATCACCCCAGTTCTAGTCGGACCATTAATGCGGAAGCGTGGATTGTTAATGCTCAGATCGGATTTAGGTGTGCAATTTATGACGTAATCTTAACATAGACATGAAGACGGTGCTTATAAATAGATTAAATTTCGACAAACATTGTTTATAGTTAATAATAGTTTTACTTACTTACTAAGTTAGTAGTAGTCCAAATTATAATCAGACAAAATGTATTTTATACGTATGGAACATATCTGAAATGTCGGAATTGCGGGTGCATCCATAGTAATGTTATTTTTGAGGACATTGACCTTAAATTGCACTACCCAATCACTGTAAATAAGAAACGTTTTAATGTTACTTACCGCAAGAGAGGACACCACCGAGACCGCAGAGCGCGAAATATTTGGAGGAGGCGAACTCGCACGAGTCGCCGACCTCGGCGTTCGCGGCCATGCCCATGCCGCTGCTCTGCAAGATACACAAGCCAGTTTTATATCACCATCATCGATTGACAACCCCCACTGGCCGTTTTTTAAATATTTTATTAGGAACAACAAAATGTTACTTAACCGATTCATTGCTGACATTTAAATCTTTGACGTATGGCGTATGCCGCCGAATGGCGTCTTAAAGATTTGATATCTGATGCCGACTGAATGTTAACACTCATCAGTCCAAAATTATAACAAAGCAAAATGAGTTCATGGCGGTTCAAAAAGCCATGGCGGAAAACGCCTAAGGGCGTCAGTTTTCTATGTGCCGTAGCCGTCATAGAATGGAGGTGGGCGTTGTATGAATTAACCGTTTACCTAAACTGTTTTTTGTACGTGAACGATTCAACTAGTTTATAGTTCACAGATAAACTAGTTTATTCGTCGACTGGTTGACGAGTCCGTTGTCGTGTCGCGAGCGTCTGGCCGTTCGTTCACGTTCACTAATCGTTTATGTGATGAAGTGGTCTTTTCGACGACGACGTAAACTAGTCGAAAATTAGACTGTTTTTTAAACTAGTTTATCGTCGACGGTAACGGTCTCGTTGCGTCGACTGTAAAATCGTCGACGAGCCACCACTATCATAGAAGATTTGTTAGCCGCCATCGGCAAAAGTCCCTAAAAGTGGGCTACGCAATGAATGAGTTTTATAAAACGCACGTCTGTTTACCTACAGACAGTGTAATCAACCCCGTTGTCCTCAAGTTGTAATAACCAAAATAAGGGGAGCGATAAGAAAACAGGTAAAATCATTAAATTCCCTGTTGGCGCGGCGTGTGGCAGTCAGTACCATTGTACAGACGGCCATACGTCGCAAAATCGCGTCGTAGAGTTAAAGCAGTATATAGTGACATACAGTCAGTGTCTCTTTCGTGCATCTGTCCCACATCACACTCACGTCTCAAGGTTTTATTTTTCGCCTAAGAGAAACCATCATGGCCTTCACCTTGTCACATGTGGCAGACAAAGTGGTATGTGGACTCTAGCCCTAACCAAAAGCCCTGGGGTGCCATTCTCAGCGCTATCGCGGTCGGATACCCCACAGCCGGGACTGATCCGTATCGCTAATTGCACTCGCCGCTTCATGCCAACACACATTCACGTCTCGTCTAACACTGGTTTTGTATGAAATCCAAGTTCCAATAGTATTATACTAGGAACATAAATTAACTTTAGTTCATAGTAGTTTTCCTTAGCGCATCTCTTTACGTAACCAATGCGCAAATCTACCATGAGTTCAATGTCTGGATGCGCAAAATATCACTGCATTATGTAGGCAGTTTTATACCTCTATGGCATGTTCCAACTCTTTGATAGCTGGTTTTGATAAAGCTGGGTTGGTATTGTAACCATCACCATAAAGGCATTAACATCCTGTAATCAATACCAAATATTGCTACTTACAATACTACTATCCTTTTGTTGTATAAAAAAATTTATAAGCATAGTTTGACGGCCACTCTATAGAGCATCGAAGAAATATATTCACAGGTCATATAAAGCATACAAGTTTCTGCTGACGATGTAAATGCGTCTGTCCAAATACAGGATGTGTTTGTGAACATTTAGGTACATCCCTTTAACCACATCTTCTAACAATAATTTATTCTGGGCAACATTTATGTTCTCTGACTATTAATGTTTGCATAAAAATATTACAACTTTGTCAAACTTAAATGTGACTTGGCTTATGGCTATTCATTTTGTATGAAGTAAAATAATTTGAGGAATTTTTAAAGTAAGTCTCATAGTTCAGAATGGTTGTTAGAATGTGTGGTTAAAGGGATTTACTCAAATGTTCATGTAAAAAAAATCCAGATAATTACTATATCCTTTTTATGGACCGATTGGACTCACTGTATCTTTTTGAACAAATTGCTGGTATCAGCCATAGGCAATTGGTTACTTAGTTCTGCAATATGGTTCTACTGTTTCATCATCATCAGTCTGTCTCAGTCCACAGTTGGACATAGGCCAATTCAGTTCGTCGTTTTATTCTGCGTTTACTTTTAGGGTTACTATTACTATTAGGGTTTTGGGAGTTTGGTAATTACAATAAAGGGACCAGACAACTGAATTCTAGTTACATGCTTTAGAAGCTATCTCAAATCGTGCAGATTTCTTCACAATGTTTTCCTTCACCGCCAATCGAATGGTAGAATTATACACATAGATTTTAAAAATCCAGATGTGCAATCTCAGATTCCACCTGACCCCCAATATACCATTGATTATCACATGAATCCTTTATAGATTTGTTATTGAAGTGTAAGTGAAATGTTACCTGTTGAATCTGTGGGACTGTGGAGGAGCCAGCCTGGCACTGGGCGGGTGAGAGCGGCCCGCGGAAGGGCGAGTTCCGCGCCGCGTCCAGTAGGGATGACAACATTATTCTGCCAAAAGGACGGAGTTCTCATGTAGCAATCATTTCTAACGTAATCGATATTACGGATAATTGGTAGCTTAAGTATGGGCATACTTTTAGGTGTTTAGGTGGACTTGGGCGTACTTAACCAATAACCTTGGGCAAGGCCAGGAGAACTATATTAAGTTAGGAAAATTGAGAAAAATTAATAAGTAATTATATTTAAAATTTCATAGCACAATTAATTAGATTTATTACTAGAAGTCATCCCTGCAGCCCTGTATAAAGTAGTTTTAATCTCAAATTTTTTAAAGCTAGCGTGGATAGGCTACTTCTGGGTAAGCCATCCATCATAGGATTCTTCTTAACTCTAAGTTTCGGTATGAATTTTCAATTAAGAAAAGTATTATTTGCTCCAAATAAATCATTTTCAATATCAATAAGGCAATGGTGCCTATCTCCTTATAGGTCAGTTGTATATACGTAGACCATATCTAGCCTTGCAACATCTACTGAAAACATCAACATAGCGTCCCATTTACCAACAATTATTACTTAAACCCCCCTTATAGCTTAAGGGCCCACAACTACAAAACTTTATAAAAACTGCAAGTTTCTCTGTGCATTTCTCTAAAACAGGTAATACCTACCAACTATAAGAATAAGTAGTGGTTACTTCCTATGCACATATTTTTGCTAGTGTCTTATAATTAATTTATAATTTAAAAACCTATGTAGAAAGTGTATAAATATATTTATTAAAATAACATGAAACAAGTAAAGAAAACCAACATATCATTAAAATTAAGTTGGATTTCCCATAAAGTGAATAAAATAAGGTTATGAGGAAAAGGTTAGGATCTAGGTAACCAAAAATTAAGATTCCAAGTTTTAAAGATTTAAACATTACAAACACCTACACCAAGGCTAAGAGTATTGTCGAACGCAAACGTAAGTTCTATTTCTAGGGTTTAAAGTTGACCTTTCAACTCAAGATAGATTCGAAAATCAATGCCAGTGCCATGACAGCAGTACACCTCTGAAGGTTAGGTAATAATGAAATTAAACAAAAGCAATATCACTTTCAATTGTTTCACTTATTAACATTGCACTATTCACTTAATTTAGAAGAAAACTTTAGGCTAATTGATAGAAATTATGTCAGCAGAAAATCTGTTACAATCAATACTGCTTTATACCGGACAAACGGCAGCCAAAATCAATAAAATTGGAGTTAATACACGTACATTTTATGCTTTTTACATTAAATAGGGAATTCTGGTATTCCTGATGGAAGTAAATATAATATTCCAAACTTATATGGGGCAAGGTCACGTGCAAACATAATTCCATTAGGTTACGTAAGGAGAAAAATGTATAATAATTTCTTTAACAATAGCACTTTTTGTCTTTTACATTCGAGCACCAATAATTACACTTCATTTTAACTACAAAATTATAAGAAATATTAACTTACATGTTTATAATCCGATCGAAACTGTTCAACACACCGCACCGCGCCTGACGCACAGTGCTAAAGGAAACTGCGGCGTCGACGCCAGCGCCATCGGAAATTATGTAATCACGTGGACACTGACGTTTACGGCGGTACAACGTGATCTCACTTCGTTTTCGATTTAATATCATCTATAATTCCCCCAGTTTATTAAATTATTTTTTTCCACATTTTAACTCTTAGGTATGCAATAGGCTGGCGCAAGCCTAGGACTTCTATTTAGGCCGTCCTGCGCCACCTCCTGCCAGTCTGTGAGTCCGCGCAACTTTTGTCCGACTTCATCTCTCTATTTTGTATCTGGTATCGTAGTTGATTGTTGTGGTATACCTACTTAATCTGCTCTTCAATCAACCAAGAAAGCTTCTGATTTGCAAATTACAAAAAAAACAATACAACTTAAGATATTGTTTTCTTATAAGTTAATTTATACTGAGCAGATACGATTTGGTTCTTGGAACCCGTCGAATTATTTATTTTACATTAGGCTCTATGTAGGTAGCTAAGGACATGAAATAGGTTCATGGCTAATAGCATGCAGAATATGAATATGAATAGGTACCTACTCAAAGAATAGAACATAGAACCAAGTCCGGCTCACAAACTTACATCAAACTTAGTAAGTAGGTAGGTAGGTAGGGGGAGGGGGGGCACTTTGATTCACGGGGCACATTGGTACAGTATCTATATCTCAAAACCGATAAACGCTACACAGTCCGGCACATCACTAGAATGCTCAAGGACATTCACAAGAATGACAGTTGTGACGTCGCTCGCCGCCAGTTTGCCGTTGGGCCTCAACGGTCACTAACGTGTTGGAAGTGGCGTGCGCGGCTGCCTACAAAAAAAATACTTGAAATGTAATTGTGTCTCAGGAGGACACTCTTAGTTGTTTTTGTTATTATTTGATACTAAAGGTAAGTAAATATAGTTATTATTGTATTTTAAAATGTTTTTGATTGCAAGATTATTATATATTTGATAAAATTAATTGTTTGTGGAAAAAGTCCTTTGGGGCACTTTGATACGGTAATGTGCGGGGTACAATGATACGTATCAATCTGCCCCTCTAGTGTATTTGGTGACGCAGCGATAGTGGAGGGTAAATCCCAAAGCCTTGCTCACCGACGTAGAGTGGCCTGTCTATCGGTTTTTTACAGGATGCATTTTGGAGAGTGTTCGAAAGAGCTTCACGACCTGATACCACCTTCCCCTTTCTACCACCGGACAATGCGGAAGACGAAAGGAATCCACCCTTACACTGTGGAAGTTCCACCAGCTCGTACTAAGCGTTTCGCTTCTTCTTTTTTGGTACGAACTGCTAAGGAATGGAACAACTTGCCGGCTTCTGTGTTTCCAGAGAGCTACAATTTGGGTGTCTTTAAGTCGAGAGTGAATAGGCTTCTTCTGGGAAAGCACGCTACATCTTAGACCTCATTGTCACTCTCCATCAGGTGAGATGAGGTTAAGTGCAATCCCATCTTATATAAAAAAAAAATAAAATAACTGATTATATAATTAAGAAAATAACAGAGAATTTAGTTTTGTTGTATGATGACAATATTGTTTTTTTGCGATTTTATTCCTTAAGTAACTTAAGAGACTGATTATGGCTAATGTGCACTCTGAATAAAAAGTATTTTGCGATCTCAATCAATAAAATTGTTTTATTTCTTAATTTTAAGTAAAAATACAGTTTATATTGGGTTATTAGTCAGTTTAAATTTGCATTTCATATGGATCTAAAATACGTATCAAACTGCCCCACCCCGTGTATCAAAGTGCCCCACTGGTGGGGCAGAATGATACAAAAATGATTTTTTCTTAAAATGAGTTTATCTCTATACGTTGCCAGTTTTTGCGGTTTTTGCGTAGCCAAAATATAAGCTGACATATCAGCCAATGCACACATCAAAACAAATATTTAAATATAATGGTTTATGGTCCTCAAAAAAGAGATTGAATTTTTGTGTATCAAAGTGCCCCCCCTCCCCCTAAGCAAAGATTTAAATCATCTTTGTAGGTAAGTAGGTACTTAATTCAGATTTAGTTAACTTTTAACAAAGTCAATACTTGACGTGGACATTGAAAAAGTTAAGTTTTGTAACTCTACCATACCTATACCATGACCATAACTATACGTAAACAGTAAACATTTATTTTATGACAGTTGCTTGATGCATGTCACAAATTCAAAACCAAAATCAAAACAAGTCACGTGCAAGTCACAAACATGGACTGTAAATAATAATTATAATACATAATTCTCTACACACGAAGTTGCACGAAGTAATGTTCATGTGAGCACATAATGGATGAGAGCCCATAAATATTAAACATCCAATAAGCAGTAAATATATTGAATATGTAGCATCGTTTCTTTGGTACCTATTATCAGTCAAGTATTATTTTACTACGAATGTAAAAATATGAAAGTGCTAGTCGTAACAGTAGGTGAACAGTCAATAAAAACCTGAATAATGGTATAAAAAGATCGCTATTTGAGGCTAGATCTTGAGGAACAGTGCAGTTAGAGGATATCTCAGTTATTTTACTACGTATATGTCTCGACGTCATCCAACTATACACGTTGGATTGCAACCTCCAGAAGACAACATAGACATACCTCCACTGCTGCCTCCAAGACAAAAGACATCACGTTTTGCGCTCTATTCCCGTTCCCACTGTTCCCAGCCATGCTCCCTGCCAGAAACTCCTTCCTCCCAGAACCTGTCGCAAGCCGCTTCGCGCCTGGAACTAGTCTGCACAACAGAGACTTGCAACAACTCGGAGAGCTGTATGAGAACACTTCCAGATTTTTGCCCAGAAGGCTTAAAGGAGGAAAGAAAAGAAAGCGGTCAATGTTCAGATTCATGTCAAAATAGGAAAGCCTCAAATGCGGGACTTAGCCAAGATCACAGCTGTACTAAAGAAACATGCAGCAACTCTCCGAGTTGTATGAGAACATATTTAGAAAATTTAGAGAGGATAAAAAAAGAAAGTCGCCAGTGTTCAGAATCATGTCAAAACAAGAAAGCATCAAGTACAAGACTTACCGGAACATACGGTTCGCCTTTTGGTCATGCAACTCCCCAGTCAAGACCTAGGAGCGTGGGCACAACGTGCGATGCGACATGTCGCCATTCGACACGTGGGACAAAACCAAGCAGCGATAGAAGAACATGCGGCGAAGCTTGTGAGTCAAGACCTAGTCGCGCTACGTCATTTGGACTTAGCACAGAAAGCAGAACACACCGTGCTTCAAGTGGTCATGGTACTCGTGAGTTAAGACCTAGCAGTGATGATGGAGCCTGCCCCCCTGCGATACTCTTAACAACTGTAAGGCAGTCAGAGAGTTTGTTACGCATGATGTCAACTTGCTGCGAATCAAATCGATCTCAAAATTCACGATCCGAATGTCCAATAAAGTCATTAACCAAACAACCAAGTCATAAACAATTTATACCCGCCTCCACTGAAATGAAAACTTCATGCTGTCCACCAACAAAAGCCAATCTCATTGAGACATATCCTCCAGAACAGCGAGTAAACAATGCTTACTCGGATATGCCACGTGTCGAAAGATCTTGTTGCAAGGAACCTGATCCTATTATACGACAAATGGATTCCCCTACACGTTGTTTGATGGATACTGGTACACAATCTGCTCCTGCCACTAAAACGACCAGTACCTGTGCAATGTCTAAGACCAAACAAGTTATACACAACAAACATATTATGCCAGATATCGAAGAAGACTGTAAAAGTGCTTGTATGAGATCGCCGGCACAAAAACAACGCACTGTACCGGGATGCTACATGCCTCCAGAACCTTGTCAGAACTCCGGGGTTGGCAGAAATCTACAACCTGAACCAGATGTATTTGTCGCCCCGGTTAAAGGCGAATCGATTCTAGATAATACAAAACTGCGAAATGAATTGATTATGAAACTAAAAAAGGTTTGCTGTGAAGAGGACATACCATCACCAAATAGTTGTTGTAATAAAAAGGATTCGAAAGTAAAAAAGGGCTTGAGTGAAGATGATAAGAAAGTATTAGAGGATATATGTAGGGAGGACATGGTACTAGAAAAAAGTCCCAGTAACGAGAATGTGAAAGAGAAAAAAATTACATGCCCTTGTCCAGAAATAGAAGAGCCACAAGAAGTACAGAAGAAGTGTTCGTGTCATTTTCCACCCGCCTTTAACCAGTACGGGTGTACAGGAAATATTTCTGGAACCTGCAACTGCGCTAGCGGTGACTAAGCTATAAAAACTACGATTAACGGTAAAATGAAATGAAAAAGTATGTAGTGATGAGCCAGTTTGTAATATTAATAACACAGTAAAATCTTTCAATGTTATGATACTAACTGGATGTTTTGATGAAGAATCCTTTTACTATCTATCTATAGGGCTATTTTTTGCTGGGCATATTCTGGGACCATCTACCGCAGTATTTCTGACTGATCACTTTGGAATTCCATGGAGGATTGCGTTCCTAGTTTCTACTCGTTTTCTTCAACCCATTTAACCCGGTTAAGGCTGCCTGTCCATTTAAGCGGAGCGATGCGGCGGAGCGGAGAAACGGACAAATATTAGCCAATAGTATTTATTTATTTTAGCCAGTAGAATTTTTGTGTAATACTATTGGCTAATATTTGTCCGTTTCTCCGCTCCGCCGCATCGCTCCGCTTAAATGGACAGGCAGCCTAAATTCGGTGGTTTTAAACCACCGAATTTAACATGGTAAACCTTGGTGAGCCATGTTAAACCGTTTAACATGGCTCACCAAGGTTTACCATGTAATGTTACTAGTCGTGAACGTGACTACTGAGTCGCATAAGTCCACCAGAGAGCCAGAATAAGTGTAATGGCATGGCATGGCCCATTGGCCCTCATCATTTTCGATGTAAAATGCAATGACATAGGACTAACTCATTGGTAAAATGCCACCTACCTCGCCACAGACCTAGAAAAAAAATACCTCGCCATAAACGAAATAGTTCCATATCCGGAAAGAGACAGCGTAAATAACTACATGTGGTCAAAAATAGAACTAACATTCTGTAGTACAAAACGGACAAATTTTGAAATATTTGCATAGAATGTGGCGCCTCATTACAACCGCACAGACTTTAGTCGCGAATCCGGCGATTGGTTGTCGTTAAAAATGACTATAGTTTATGGTCTTACTACAATAAAGTGTTACTACATTATGGGATATTTCCCGAGATTTAAGCTTCTACCTTCAGAGTAGTGACTTGAAATTAATTTATGAAAAACTGAAAGGAAAAGCAATAACATTTTAAAACAAAGTATATGTGGTAGTGTCCCCAAAATGATGGCAGCATTACCCCGCTCGCTGCGCTGGTTTTGTACAGGAAAATATCAAATGATTATTAATAGGTAACTGTATTTGTTTTTCTGCAGAATTCATTAAGATTTTGCCTGTTTAAATATGAAAAGGAAGTACTACTCAATAACGTTATTAATTTATTTCAAATAGGATTTCAAGAAATTAACTGCACCGGGTAGATGTCTCGAAACACCTACTCAAGCATTACCTATTGCTTGCAAATTCAATGCAATTCGTGTTTTACAATACCTATAAGTTATTCGTGCTACACATACATACAAGTTATAATCATAACAGGCTATATTGGTCTTCGACTGGACGTAGTTGATTAATTATTCTTACATGCAATGCAACATGCATATTCGTCTCTAAGATTTAATTTCAATACTCAATAATTTATTGCGTTCCATAAGGTACAAATAGTAAGGTGGTAGATTTCACTATGGGTATTCTGTGATACCCATTTATCTTAACATTCTGTTGGGGTATTAATAACATTTATTAAGGAAAAGGATATTAATGGGTCAAGAAAGTCATGACAACGAATTTTTGAGGAACTAACTTATTATTTCCCATGTTTTATTATAACCAATGGGGCTACCATAATTTATGACGTAAGCGGTAGTGGCGTCATCCATTTAATAACGTTATGACTTTCTTGATGCATTTGTTAATACCCACTTAGTTTTTATAAATATCTAGTATGTGTTTAATAATATTCTGTGTGGCTGTGCAGCAGAGCAGTGGTATCACTCCAATCAAGCCGGCCCATTCATGCCGAATTGTGGCTCTCTTCCATTTTTATATGTGCCACTGGCACTTAAGCATACGGATCACCTGCTGGTAAGCGATTTCCACCGTTCATAGACACTCGCAACAATAAGTGGAATCACAAATGCGCTGCCGACATTTTAACTCCTTCATTGAGCCTCCGGTACGCGCACGCGTTATCGCCGCTTGACGTTAATTTTCTGTGATCATAGAATCACTCCGTTTAAGCCGGCTTATTAATTCTGAAACGTGGCTCTCCCACGGTTTAATACCTAATACAATAATTATTACGATATATTATTGGTTGTTTTTCTTACCACTTAACTTTTCCACCTAGATTTACGGTAGCAGATAAAATTTTCCCCTATTTTAGGTCAACCTTTTGTAAAAAGCTGTATTTTATATAACTCCTTGAAGTAAGTACCAGACATATAGATATAAAGAAAGATACAGGATAAAAAGAAAATATTCGGTTCGATTATTATAATCCTTCACATGATTTAGTAAATACCTACCCGGGCAATCACTGTGTCATGCCTATGGCAATAACTGAATTCTGGTATGGCAATGACTGAATTTCTCCTAATTTAGGTACAGTGATTGCCCACCCCCTTAAAATACTTGATGGAATAAAATTACGCTACGATAACTGCTTCAAATGAAACATTGAAGCTTTAACTAACACGTCGTTGTACTTTAACGGTCAAAAAAGAAAATTAAAGTGATACAAACTTCAAAACCGCAAAATGTATCCTTAACAAATTCTGTAAGGAATTCGCATTATTGAAGTGACGAACACCCGCTGCTCAAAAACTGCCATTACAATATTATTTACTGAAAATTTTGCCAAATGTCTTATTTAGAACTCTAGTAAACAGTATCTTAGTGTTATTTAATGGATTTAATGTAAAACTACACCTTTGAAAATAAGTTAAAATGTATGTTAACCTTAATTCGGGCATTCGCATTGTACACTGGGCAATCACTATCTCGGTTACCCTACTTCAAAAACTTTACAATAAATAAATAAAAAAAAAGTCGTAAAATACCCTATTGCTTACCATCAGGTGATCCGCCTGCTCGTCTGCTACCTATAATATAAAAAAAAAAGCTTCAATACATAGTAATGCACCTTCATTATAGTACAAAGTTTTTGTTCTTGGTCTGTGGTACAAAGTGTATAACGAGAAATTTTAATAAAAACACGTTATGTAATAGTGATCTTACATCATATTATTATTCTAATATTATTGTTAATTTAAGGAGAAAATCAAAACTAACATGGCAACACTAAAACCGGAAGCCGGTCGCTCGTTGCTGCTGCCATAACAAAACAAATTTTATTTCATCAATTTTTCTCTTGACTCTCGACAACAATCATGTCCGTTGGTGTCCACGAAGCTTTGAAGCCGGTGTCCTGGCTCGCCGGTCGCTGGACAACGAAAGATGGAAGAGGATACTTCCCCAACATCAGCGACTTTCAATATCACGATGAACTGGAATTTTCATGCATCGGTAAACTTAAAATTTACTTACCTACTTTCTTTTTCCACATTTTCATGTTTTTTTCCTTTTGTATACCAAAAATTTGTATGAATACATCTTGAATGTTGATTTCCCTTATTTTAAAGCTTGTTGACGCACATTTCTTTTAAATTTCCTCAGTCTAGGCACAAATGGTAATCATGGTGGGAGGTAGGTACAATAATTTTTATTTCCAAGAAAATTCAATGATTTGGGACCCATTACACCATTTGGCTAACAATTTCATCTTGTTCCCTTGGGGTTCCCTTAGTCAGCAGTTCAAATAGGTAATTCTTGTACACCAGGCTCCATAGCGCCTATAGGGTAGATACTTATTAATACCTTTTTCCAAGTGGAAAATCTGGTAATTACAACAAAGTGGCTTTCATCTGACCCTTGCAAACAGATAATCCAGACTTACTTAGATCATGGTTACTTACACGTTTCAAAAACAGATAGAAAGATGTTAGTAGTGTAGTGGTAGTGATGAGCACATGTTAGGAAGCGGACTAGATACAGGTCTAGAGGATACCTACCTGAAGTTTCCTCTTAGTATGAGGGGTTGGATACTCATTAGGTACTGTCCCTCATATTGAAGATGAGAAAAGGAAACATTGTGTGTTTTAATTGCAAAGCCTTCAGCTTTTACTGTAGACCAATGCGTGCTTATAAGTCTGGAATTTTCAGTACATGCTGACCTCGGAAACTATTTCTGGTCACCAATATTTAAAATGGAATTAGTAAATAAAATTGTTATTTTTTTATATTACAGGTCAGCCAATGTTCAATTTTGTCTCAAAATCAACTAACCCTGAGACGCAGAACCCCATGCATCAGGAAAGAGGATTCTTACGCATCAAACCAGGTCTGATTTATTTTTTTGTCAGTCTAGATTTAAGATTCATCTGTGTCCTCTGAGAATGCATTTCTGGAGAAGGCCATGTATGTATCACAAGATATCTGTAACACAAGTGCATAAGCTGCTTAGTACTGAGTCAGGTCAATGTACTAGATGTTGTGTGAATTTATTATTTTATTTATAATTGTGTTTCCTCTGTAATACATGTGCTTATGCTACTTAGTACAGAGTCAGGTCAATGTATGAGATGTTGTGTGACGTTGATTATTTTTAAAAATGTGCTGCCAAACTTTGAACATTGCCTTGGCAGATCACTCCCAGTCACTCAGTTGGCCAAACGATGCAATGTTTTTTTTTGTCATTGATGTTTTACCATATTAACTGTAATACTGATTTACAGTAGATGTTTTATTTCTGGTTATCATAGTAAACTTATGAAATCATAACTGAACCAATTGATTTATTGACAAAGGTTATATGAGGTTTACTTACATGTATTGTATACAGAATACAAATTAAAGTCAAGCATAATGGTTAAAAAAACAGAATCTTGAGTATGTATAGCTGGAGGCACGAGAGTATAGCGATGACCGTTATTTTGCGCACTTGTAAAAAAGAAGACTTTCTATCAAAATTGGTTTCTGTGTACTCAAGGTCATAACTACACTTTC